>BGNK01001488.1:0-33583 GCA_003297005.1 Symbiodinium sp. clade A Y106 | reverse complement strand
CCCCCCCCCCCCCCTTACCCCCCTAAGAGTCCCTATGATTTTCGATTGTTTCAACATGCAGGGTCCGCGCGAATCATGCTTCATCTTTACAGGACCTTTACTAACCTCGAGGGTCCATGCATTCATGCTGTAATTGTATATTTTGGTCCTAAAGTACTTCAATAGGGATCACTTCAAAGGCAAAGTATATATGATATGGTACACGGACCCTCCGGGGAATACAACCCACAGGAGTTCTTAAGCACATGATTTTTTTGTCTGGAGCTCATAGCAACTGGGGTTTCTAAACCCTAAGCCCTAAACCCTAAACCGGCTTCTGAACTTCAGGTCTCCTATTTCCTGAACTCTCCTTTGGAAATACCTTGGTTTTTGGCTCAGGGTCCAAGTCTGTAGATACCAGAACCCTGCCTTGGGGCCACTTAGTAAGTAAGGTTTTAAGCACCATATATATTTGGAGTTATAAGTGCTTATATTAAGTACCCTATATATTAAGTACCCTATAGAATTGGAGTTATAAGTAGGTATATTTATGGTCACCTTATTTATAACCCTACTTACTAAGGCCCATGATCCTCCAAGTGATGATGCTCAGGGCCGTGGGCAATGGTCATTAGTGTATGGCTTCTGGGTTTAATGCGTAGTGTGGTTCCATAGGCACTGTAATCTGCTGTAGTTGGATCCTTGCTGAAAGGACACCCAACAACAGCCGCTTGCTGTTACGAAGCCCCAGGTGCAACCCTTCACATGAAAACAACCATAAAAGTCGTAAATTCCGATGAAACTCCACAAAACCTGACGAGACTGCACGACACCATCATAGAATCCCATGAATCCCCTTAAGCTACATTAACAGTGACTGAGTCGTACGATTCAGAAAGCCGACCCTGCTACCAAAATCCTTAATTAACGGATTCAGGGCCGTTAGGGCTTAGGGCTGAGTGGTGATTGGTAATGGCCACATGTGTTGGCAGGACAAATGGTGGGCACGAAAAACTATTCGCTGGCCTACTTTGCTTGTGGCCCTTCTCGATGGTGGGGTCGCATGTCCACAAACGGCTCAACATGGCGTATGGGGATTTGGGCTGGCCTGCTTCAAGCTCACCACGAATCGCTCGGGCTGCGCAATCGTTGCAACATGCGGCAATGCAATTGCCATCTGCTTGCAGGGTTTGCTACCCAGGGCGAAGCGATTGACGCTGAGATATTATTCGCTGGCCAAACGCACAGAACAGAAAAACCGATTCGTGCCTGATGAGCTAGGGCAGGACCCTGCGAACTTAATCGATCTTATGTACGCACCTTCATTTCGTATTCCTTTGTGCCCCTGCCTATGAGGCTCTTGGTTGTTTTGGTTGTTTGTTTATTGCATTTTGGGTTCTTTTGTAGGGATCTCCAGAAAATATGCGTGTCTTTTGCCTTCTAACAGGGGAGCGGACATGTTACTCCCGAAGCTCTATTCTCTGTTCTCCTAACTACGACCCGTAATATTTTACCATCTATCGACGGGTTGTGAGTGTTTTCTGTTTTGCGGAGATTATAGCTTGGGCTGCATAGGTACCGTAAACAACATTAATCAAGCATAATTAAGGATCCCTCCAAACCCTAAACCTTGAACCTGTCATAAGGCTTTCTAGAATCTTTAGGCACCCCGGAAGATGATTCTCATGCATAGGTAGCCCTTTATAGTTCGTTTGCATGAGGGTGTGGCATTTGCGGTTTGGGCCTGCGGGTTACTTTAAACAGCGCAAAACCTCCTCCCCAAATCTTAACGTCTAAATCCCAAACTCTAAAACTAAAGTTTTGAACCCGGGATCCTCAAAACACATTTGGGATTCGACTACGAACCTGAATAAGTAATTGGTGCGGTATCAGCAACTTAGAGGCATTGACAGGGGATGTTTCCCACCTGTATATTCAACTCCAGCTGTATCACTGCCGGAAACTCGGGCAATTCGAAGTGTTTGAATCCTTCTGGCAGTTTCGGTTCACGGTTCGACATCTTCGATTTTGGTTCTGGTGTCCAAAGGTCTTTGTGGCCTGCGGTTTCGGGTGCTTCCACATGGGCCTCCAAAATACATCGTTGCCGCCCCCGAATGGGGGGCAGAGGTAAATTCTTCATGTTCAGCGTTCGCCCATGGTGAGTAACAGCCTCCCTTGGCAAACAGAGTGTCATCAAAAGCCTGCAATAGCCTTAAACCTCACCGCCCGATCTTGTGGGTGTGATGCTTCGGCACTCGGCAAATTACTAATGATAGATTCAAGAAGCAAGGGTAATTGCGGGAGCGGCGGACGGGTAGTTGCCGGTCGTGGTATGTGTCGTAGCAGCAGCAGCAGTAACAGTAGCAACAGCGTTAGCAGTGGCAATAGCACAGCAGTAGCAGTGGCAGAGGCAGTGGCCGTCGTCGTCGTAGTAGTAGTAGTAGTAGTAGCAGTAGCAGTAGCAGTAACAGCAGCAGCATGAGCAGGAGTTTTTGTTTATTAGTAGGAGTAGTAGCAGTAGAAACAGTAGTAGTGGTAGTGGTAGTGGTAGGCGTAGTGGTAGTGGTAGTGGTTGTAGCAGGAGAAGTAGAAGTAGAAGTAGAAGTAGAACGAAGTCGAAGTCGAAGTCGAAGTAGAAGTAGAAGTAGTACTAGTACTAGTACTAGTACTAGTACTAGATCTAATACTAGTGGTAGTAGCAGCAGTAGTCGTAGTAGTAGTAGTAGTACTACTACTACTACTACTAGTACTAGTACTAGTACTAGTAGTAGTAGTAGTAGTAGTAATCGTAGTAGTAGTAGTAGTAGTATTAACACAATTACGCCTACTCCTACTCCTACTACTACTACGACGAGGACGACGACTACTACTACTCCTCCTACTACTACTGCTTCTTCTTCTACTACTACTATCCCATTCATGACTCTTCATGCAGTTCTTTGTTGTTGGTGCTTTTTTGTTCAGATGCAAGTGCAAGGCATTGGTGTTTTGCTTGCCTACTCAAAGGTATAAAGTATCATTTACTACATTACTACATAACCTTACCTGTGGTGCTGAGTTTTCCTACATGCTTCCTTGCAGGTAATCCTAATACACCTTGAATCTTAAACCCCTAGCCCTAGACCCCACACCCTATAAACCCAAACCCAGAGCCCAGAACCCCCTGCTTCGAGCTTTGAGGCGCGACAATCTGGCAGGATCTCGGTGATGCACTACTGAGCCCCGATCTCAGAAAGGTGTCCCAGAGTCTTATCTTGGTTTAGAGGGTTCTAGAAGGGTTCGACGAGTGGGTTAAAGGGCCTATATTGTGCCGGTCCCAAAGTTCGTCGCACTCTATGCTACTCACTTACAGACAGCAAACCTGTCCAAGACCCCCTTCCCCCGTAGACTCGTTCACAAGTCCTCCGCCCGGAACAAGTATAGTACTATAATTTCATTCCAGGATGATAATTCCTCCGCTAGCCAAGCCAGGGTCTTCCCCACTCCCTGTACTCCGCGTAATTACTCCGTTTAGCGTCTCTAGCGGATGCGACGAAACTGTATTACCGGGCCTGTATTGGGGTTCTGATAAAGTTCTATCGATACGGGTTCTACCTTGGTCACAATGGCTTTAACGGTTCTATGCGAATCTGATACGGCTTATTACCTTACTCTTCGGGATCGTGGCCGCTTCGTTAAACCCTAAACCATTCGGGTTGGGTTCAGGAATCAATGGGGGTTGGCGCCGGTCTTGTAATTTCTAAGGGTCCAGTTGCCTATATCGGTATAACAGTCAAACCTAAAGGGTACCGGGAGCCGTATAATGAAATTTGGGGCCATGTAGCGACCCTTCACCCTTACCCCCAAACCAACTAATCCTGTATATCTTAGTTTATTGCGACTCCCTCGGCCCTATTAGTCGCCTAGTCCTGAAGTCCAACTTTTCATCGCTGGACACACCTTCAGGAACAAGAGTTCAGAAGTTTTTCGCATCTACACCCTACATTCCAAGACCATACCCGTGGCTTCTATTACCTGGCCCTACAAGAAGCAGGAGAAGTGTGAGTCCAAGAACCACAGCTATCTGTAGCACAGTCCGGCGCAAGTGACAAGGCCCCAAACCCTGAGATCCTGCTCAACCCTAAACCCTGACACCGCGAGCCCTGGAACCAAAACCTACCCTGGAGACCTTCTGAGGCCAACGTAGTGATGATTGCCTCAGCCCGCCAAAGCACGGCTACCACTGCTTTCCGGCTTGAGAGTTCAGGCTTTTTAGTCTTTGGATCTTGTTTGGGCTCTGGCCAGTACAAGGTTTGAGTTTGGTTTGGGTTGTTCAGGGTTTTTGTTCCGTCGAACAACCCGAAGCCCTACATAAACACTGCAAAATCGAAGTCACTTCTTCAGAGGTTTCTTAAGCGGAAAAGTTCCGTTTTGGGGGGTCCATCAAATGAGGATCCTAGCACTTCGGGTCAATGCTAAGCTGCCATTTTAACGGTGTTTCAGGTTCAATTTGTGAGGAAGTGCATGTCCGTTAGCCTCACCTTCAAACGGACCTTCCGAGTAGAGCCCATGGAAGCGTACGGGACTAGGGCTTTGGGTTAAGGTTTAGGGGAGTCGGAAAGCAACCCGGACTTCATTTCCATCAGGGTCCATGTCGCCCAAATCTTTTGGGTTGCCTTCAGTACACGTAAATCAGGATAGACGGAATATTGAGAGGATGTTGGGAAACCCAGGACGTAGTATGAGGGTCTCTATAGGAGCCGCTGTAGCTAAATCCTAAACCCCAAAGGTGTCCCAGTCCTCTTCTTGGGGCATTTTAGAAGGAATCTGGCTCTTTCCTTCAGGTCGAACAGAAACCTGAAAGGGTTTAAGTTTCAGACAGCTACCATACGGGGATTCATAGTATAAGGCCCGAAGCCCTAAACAACCCTAACAGGGTTTAAGTTTTAGATATTCACAAGCCCTAAACAACCCTGACACCTGACAGGGTTTAAGGTTCACCAGAAAGGTGCTCATAGTACCCTAAACCCTAAACCCAAAACCCTAAACCCTAAACCCTATAGAATGGTTTAGGGACTAATCACACCCTTGGGGCGGCCATGTTAAGCGCATGAAGAAACCTATAAAGGTTCCTTTCAGGGGCTCCTTTAAGGGGATCCTTTAAGGCTTTTACGGGTTCCTTTAATGGGTACTATAGGGTTCTATAAGAGGGTCCCCCTTAGGGGGCTTGGTTCGTGGTTTAGTGTTTTGTGGAATGGGGTTATGGTTTATGGGGCTCGAAAACTTGTTTGCTCACCCTCGAAGGGGGAGTAGAGAACCCTAAACCCTTAACCCTAAAGCCCTAAACCCCTAAACCCTAAACCTTTTAAACACTAAACCCCAAGCCCTACTCATACCCTGAACCCTAAACCCTAAACCCATTCCAACACAGGAAGTACGATGGAGACACTGGGTTCACGCCACAGAAATGTGAGACCTCCACTCCTTGAACCCGCACCCTCCAAGCCCCAAAAGCTCAAACCCGCTCTAGGGCTTTGGGGTTTAGGGTCTTGGGGTTTTGGTTTGTTTTAGTCTTTTCGTGTTTGGGGCTTTATGGGTTTAAGTTTTAGGGTTTAGAACGCACAAAAATACACCACCCAGCCTGAACCCGGACAGGTTTCCCCCTTATTGGAGGATCGTCGGATCCTGATCACAAAGACCTAGTCCCTCGGTAATATACCAAGAGTGTCCATATACACTACTAGTATGGAATTTGGCCCCAAAGATTAAAAACCATAATGGGGATGGTCTTTTGGGACCTAATTCCATAATGGTAGTACATATGGACCCTCTGGGATAGGGGCCTACATACTTAGTCGGCGTAGGTTTTGGCGCGAATAGAATGGAGCTACAAATGATACCGATAGGTGTTGACAGTTTGTCTAATGTGATAAGTTTTGATATAAGGGCAAATAGGGGGACATTACGTACTACATTACCAATCATTTCGACCCGATGATGAGGTAAACCTAATCAGATTTCAGGGGGCCTCACGAAACCCTAAATCCTAAACCCTAAACCCTAAACCAGGCCCTAGGCTTTCCGTAAGCCCCCTCCTCCCAAATTCCCCCGCCCCGGCCTGCTCCATTCTCTCAAACCCTACCTATAGTCTCCATTGTAGTTCCTTTTTGGGGTTACCTTATGGGATCCTAATCATAAACTTGGTTAAACCAAAAAAGGAACTACAATGGAGACTATAGGTAAACCCTAAACCGCAAAAAGCAAGAAAGAATCGAAGGCTCCTTCCTTCTGCCTGCGCGGCCTGGGACCCTGGCCTTTGCTGTGAGAGTTTGCCTTATGGGTTAAGGGTTTAGGGTTTAGGGTCATTATGGATCCAAAGAACACAACTAAGGCTCCACGTCCTCATTTAGTATATATACTTTGGCCCTAGAGCGTCTATACAGGGAATACGTTGACGCCTAGTCATACGCGAGATTGGTACACAGACCCCCGTACCCCTGCACCCTAAAACCTTATAGTACTTTGCTAGAATGTTTGCCGTATTCTTAAAGCCTAAGCCCCCAGACCGGCAGCCCTGAACCCTTTCCTTAACCCCAAATTGTCCTTCGGTGTGAAGGACTTATATAAGGAAATCATAATAGGGCACCTCAAAAAGGAAGGCTTTATAGGGTCCAGGTAGACCCTAAACCCTGAACCCCTAAGCCCCAAACGCCTCTACAGTCCTTATGTGCGTTGGGGGAGCCTTTGGGAGCTCAAGCTCAGGGTTTACAAGGACCCCCCGAAGTAATGGGGTTCAGGATTTGGGGTTTAGGGTTCAGGATTTAGGGTTTAGGGCGTAGGGTTCAGGGTTTGGGGTTTAGGGTTCAAGGTTCAAGGTTTACCTATAGTCTCCATTGTAGTTCCTTCTTTTGGTTTAACCAAATATATATGATTAGGATCCTATAAGGTAACCCCCAAAAGGAACTACAATGGAGACTATGGGTAGGGTTCAGGGTTTAGGGTGGAGAGGCCTTATGATCCTTAATTGCGGCTGCTTAAGCGCTTTTTTGGGGCCGAAATACTTACCAGTATTATGCCTTAGGCTTCCGTATTGTATTTATAGTATAGAGGGGCCCAAAACCCTATTCTAGTTATTAAGGCCCCTACATTAGTTGGGGGTGCTGGTAGGTTTCAGGATGTAGGACCTAGGATTTGTCTTTCAGGGGTTCTGGGTGAGAGTTTCCGGCCTTTAGGGCTTTAGGGGTTACCTTAACCCGGAATAACCTACCTTTTTAAGGACTTATATAGGGAAATCACAATCATAGTAATCAACCCTGCAAGGTAGGTTTTTCAGGGTTAAGGTAGGGTTTAGAAACCCTAAACAATAGTCATATACTCTCCAAAATCCTAACCTACATAACTACTATCCTAATACCGAGTACCTAACTATTGCGTCCTTGGGACCCTTGGGGTACCCTTATAGAACTCTTAAAGAACCCCTACAGGGACCCTTATAGTACCCTTATAGAACTCTTAAAGGAACCATAAAGGGACCCTTAACCCTTGGGGTAACTTTATAAAAGAACTACTTACTATGTCCCCCGACCCTCCAAGCAGTCTGAAAGGGCCCCTACATAATGGAGTGTAGGGTTATAGTAAACATAAGTTCATTATGGTTTTATGGTTTAGGTAAGCATCCCCGAAATAGCTACTCTGGGCTCTGCGGGAGTGAGCCCAGAAAGTTGGAAGATTCAGGATGATTCGTGCTAGGACTCCCTATGCTGAGCCCTTTACCTGATCTCGAGGGCATGAAGAGCATGATGTTCCAACCTCCTCTGCAAATACTACTGTAAGTTTGAGGATGTTTTAACGTTCAGGGCTTAGGGCTTATATGGCTTAGGGGTTTAGGGTTTAGGGTCTAGCCTTTCGCATTCGGGGTTCAGGGGTTTCGTTGAGGCCTTTATCTGATTTGGTACGGCACGTCCTCATAACCCCAACTAGTAACTATAATAGGATCCCTTCGTAGGGTACTTATATGCAGCTCTACACTTATTGCCTTCTTAACTTGTCCCCCGACCCTAAACCCTAAACCCTAAACCTATAAACCCTAAACCCGAAGCCGTAAACTTGAATTCAGCGAAACTCGTGGAAACTCCCGCCTCCTCCGAGACGCGGGGCTCGGGCCTTCGTGCAGCTGACAATCGCGGCCTTTCAGGATTCGCGAGGGTAAGGGGGAAGGTTCAGGGCTTCGGGTTCAGGGTTTAGGGTTTCGGGTTCAGGGTTTAGGGTTTAGGGTTTCGGGTTCAGGGTTTATAGTTGTGGTATCAGGGTTTCGGGTCTGGGGCTCTGGAGTTTGGAGTTTTGGGTGTCGGATTTTTGGTTCAGGGTTCAGGGTTTAAGGTTTGTAAACGGGGGAGCGGCGGGGGAGGGGATGGTGAGGCGTTGGGTACGTGATTGGGTGGCTTCCAAGATTTACCCTACGTCAAGCTGCGTAGCTCCTTTGGACCAAGATTAGGATAATATAGTGATGAACCCTGAAGGCTTAACCTCAGCACATGTGTCGTTTCCATCTTTGTTCGGCTAATTTGCCGGTGTCAAAAGTGTGGCAGTTAGGGTTTTGGGTTTAGTATTTTAGGGTTGAAGGTTTAGGGTTTTGGGTTTTCTCAGATTGGGATAGGCTTAGGCACTTAGTTGAGAACTGCTCCCTGGCTCTACGTAGAAGAACCACACTATCCAAGTGCCCAACTAGTATGGTTTAAAGAGACCGAGACACTATGGTCTCAATGGTGTTTGGTACCTACTAAAGCCCTACTATCTGTTGTGTTCTTGGGTTGTTGCAGCCTTGCTGTCTCGAACGGCTGGTCCTTACAACCTGAGCAATATGTTGCCGCATTCAACAATGTAATATAGGCGTCGGGATATGCATTAGCACGATATTCCGTACGGTCCGTTATTACACGGTCTACTGAGATACCTAGACCCCCCCTAACTCCTCTAATATACCCCAAATACCTACTATGAAGGGCCATTAGGGCCCCATTAAAGGGCCATTGAAGAGGCCTGGTACGCCCCAAAGGCTTGTTCCGGTAGTTCAGAGTTCAACCCTAAACCCTAAACCCTAAACCGTTCCGGTAGTTCAGAGTTCGCTGCGGAACATGAAACATTACTGGCACGCTGTACATCCTGGGGTCCGCACCAATGCCGAACCAAGAGGGTCCATGTAGGGTTTAGGGTTTAGGGTTCAGGGTTTAGGGTTTAGGGTTTAGGGTTCAGGGTTTAGGGTTTAGGGTTTAGGGTTCAGGGTTTAGGGTTCAGGGGTTAGGGTTTAGGGCTACTATGGAATTAGGCCCCAAAAACCATAATGGGGATGGTCTTTTGGGACCTGATTCCAGAATGGTAGTACATGTGGACCCTCTGGGGGAGAACGTCATGCACCTTTGCATCGCGTTTTTGACCCTCCTCCCAGTCAGAAGATCCATTCGGCGCATAGTGATTGCTAGAATTTTCCCCTAATAAAAGACAAGAGGGTAAATCAATATGTTGAAAACTATTTGAATGCTGGTGTCATCCATTAATCTTCCCTTTCCTCAGTGCATGAATCAAATTCTTCATTGGGCAGACCGTTGACATTTGACATTGTAGTGCTGCGTTCCTGCAGTCAGTCTGCCTGCTGGGCGTCCTTATGACTCTTACCCCATGGGTCCAAGTATCCAATAATCATATACTCACCAAAATCCTAACCTACATAACTACTATCCTAAACCCGAGTACCTAATTATTGGGTCCTTTGGACCCTTGGGGTTACTCCTGCAGCCTGCAGTTCCCGGGCAGCGCTCGCAGTCCCACGTTCCTGCGGGCCCTGCTGCCGTGACAATCCTCAACCTCGTGAGGCACAGGGAGCCCAGAGAGCCCAATATACCCCTTAATTAAAGAATATAGCTTAAATCATAATATGAATCCCGTTAACGTTATTATTTAAGGTATATTCTTTAATTAAGGGGTATAGCTTAAAGCATAATATGAATCCTGTTATTCTTTAAGGTATATTCTTTAATTAAGGGGTATAGCTTAAAGCATAATATGAATCCTGTTATTCTTTAAGGTATATTCTTTAATTAAGGGGTATTGGGCTCTCTGGGAGTGAAAGGAGCTGAAGACACATCTCGCTCTCGCAATCGCAGGGTTTCGGATGCTCGGAGAATCCCAAAACTCTGGGAGAGATTGGGCAGTAATTAGCTTCGATACAAGTTACGCAGTCAGACCTTAAACCCCTAAACACCAAACCCCTAATGTAGGAACCTGATTAAGAAACCCTGGGCCTATAACCCCAAAACAGTAGGATTCATATAGGGTTCCTATAAAGGCCCAAGGTTTCTTAATCAGTTTCTTACATTAAAGTTTTAGGTCCCCAAATCCCATCTTCAAGCAACCATAGGGTCCTCCTAATAGGCCGTTTATTTGGTCTTCAGGCATCCTCGGACCAAATGCTCTCTGACAAAAGTTGTGTAGTTTAATATTAGAGGGCCCTTTAGACATAGGAGGAAGAGACTGCCACTTGTAGTTTTTGTGTCATCATTGGGTACTTTGGACCCTTAGGGATAGGCCCTAAAACCCTAAACAGGATTTCTCTGTGCCGATGCAGCTGGATCCTTCGGAAGAGACTTTCCAATTCCCAGCCACTTGATGCAGCGTTGGTGTTAGAGTAGAGTGTAGGGTTTAGGGCTTATAAGGGCTTTTTTTAAAGTCTCGTAGGTCGTAGGGCTTTTCCCAAGTAGGTAAACCCAACCCCCCTACCCTAAACCCTAAACCCTCAAAAAAGAAATAAATTGAAACTGCGTGTGTTCACCTTGTACCCCCAAACCGTCAATTTCACTCCCAGCCCAGCCCGATACCAGCCCCACTCTCTGCCAGCCCCAGCTCCAGCCAAAAGCTCAGCCGCAGCCACAGCCCCAAAAGCTCCTTCTCCTCGCCGCGTAGTGCACCTACGGGAGCACTTCCCTAAACCCAAACCCTGTGTTTATGGTTTGGGATTTCGGGTTTTGGAGTTTAGGGTTTAAGGTAGTCCTTGATCGTATTTAGCGCTGAACGGCTTGAACTGTGCATAGCATGCGGGTGGGCGTTTTGGGCCGCCCTGTCTACTAAGCCCCAAACCCTACCCGTGGATCTGAAACCTATTGGTTTCAGGGTAGGGTTTAGGGTTTAGGCGTTTAGTGGCCCAAACGCCTTAACGTGCAAGTCACTCCTTAGAGCCTGAGGGTTCCTCGCAGTGTTATAAAGGCGCCTCGTCACGAGGTTTGAGTGGCTTCCACAACAAACCAGTTAGGGTCCAGAGGTCAGAGTCGAAGATTCAAGGCCAAAAAAAAAGGCTTAAGGCTCTAAGGACTCACATTTGAAGGCTTCTGGTCCCAAAGACGATGTTATTTGGGCTATTTTTAAGCCTTAGGGAAAGGGCTTGCGTATGGTCTCCATTGTAGTTCTCTGTTAGGTTACCTATACATAGGGTCTTACATCAATATAGAGTTGGTTAAGCCAAAGAAAGGAATCACAATGGAGGCTATAAGTAGGGCTTAGGGTTTAGGCGTTTAAAGTTTGAGGTTCAGAGCTGAAAGGGTTAAGGCCTTAATCCCTCTACCTTTCAGAGTTTAGGCCCCACTTCGATTCCTGGATCACTGGGACTTGGCGAGGGTATTCTAGGTACAGTGATCAGTACCTTAACCGGAAGTGTCTTAATTATGCCCGTAAACGAATAACAGTGTTACGAAGTCCCCTCATGCTTCAAGTGTAGTTCCTATACCCTAGATAATCTAACTTATGGGGGGGTTCCTGGTTATGATGTCCCTACAAGGGTCCGGAAAAGGTCTCCAGGTAGATCCTAAACCCTGGGACTATAAACCCTACACCCGAACCTTTTTCACAAGAATCTCTTGAGGCAAGCTTCAGAGCTGCACGAAACCCACAGGACCGGGTGCGGGCTTTTTGTTTGAAGGCTGCGAGATTAGGCGATTAGGGAACCGAAGCACCCTAAGCCCAGTTTAGGTAGGGCTTTAGGGTTTAGGCAGCTAGGAGTCTGGAGTTTAGGGTGTGTGTGTGTGTGTGTGGGTGTGTGTGTGTGTGTTTGTGTGTGTGTGCGCGTGTGCGTGCGCGCGCGCGTGTGTGTGTGTGTGTGTAGGGTTTAGGGTTTAAGGTTCGGGGGTTATTAGGACGGTAGGGGTCTAGAGTTTAGGGTTTAAGGTTTAGTGTTGGGCTAAATAGGGCTTCGTCAGGGTTGCACCATACCCATATACTTTGAATCCCTTTGCTGTATATGGACCTTAAACCCTATTGGGGTTCTTTTCGTCCTTTAAGCCCTAAACCCTATAGAACGGATACTATTCCTTAAGGGAGCCCTTGCAGAAACCGTTTGAGTGTTCCTTTCTTCCTTAAGAGGGGGCATCGGCTTCGTTCGGACATAGGCGGATCGGACTTCGGCTCACTGGGCGCGGTGCATTGCTCAGAACCCCTGGGGAGGAAATACACAAGGTGGGTCCCTATACTAAACGGTTTAGGGTTGAGGGTTACGACTAAGGGGTACTTTACAGGAACCCCCTTAAAGGGATCCCTAGGGTACTATGAGGGTTCCCTTCAAGAGATCCCTAGGGTACTATGAGGGCTCTCTTAAGGGATGTACTGTTTGAATCCTGCCAGAAGTTTGGGTACAGAACAAGCGCCCTTGCAGTCCCTGTTGCAGTCACAGTATAAAAACCATGTGTATATATACATATATATATATATGTCTCTATATATATATATATATATATACGCAACCGAAAAGCCTATTCAGATTGCTGCGCCCCCTACCCACAGACTCCAAAACCCTTCAATGAAGGAATATACCTTAAAATAACATCGGACCCCCCCCATGATTTAAGGTCTATTCCTTAATAGAGGGGTTTGGGAGTCTCTGTGTACATTACATTGGATCTCTTGGGTTGCTGTTTAGTGTGGAGTCGTGGCGAAGAGTGTTGCACAGTTGGAGATGATGGGATTTAGGGCTCAGTGGGAACCCAACAAGACCGGTTTAGAGTTTAGGATTTAGGATTGAGGGTTCAGGGTTTAGGATTTAGGGTTTCGGGTTTAGGGTTTAGGATTTAGGGTTTAGGGTTTAGGGCTCGCTGGGAACATCACGAGACCCTGGTGCCTGCAGCTTTTGCTTCCTACATGGAGGATGATGGGACTCAGTAAGCACAGTAGTAATTACCCTAATTGGAGTTATAAGGAATCATAAGCATAGTTGCCTTAATTATTATTTGTAACCCTAGATACTAAGTCCCATGATCCTCCACGTAAGTGTTGTTAAGGTGCTTACTTGGATATACACCCCAAGGGTCCCAAGGACCCAATAATTAGGTACTCGGGTTTTGGATAGTAGTTATGTAGGTTAGGATTTTGGAGAGTATATGATTATTAGGTACTTGGACCCTTGGGGACAGGGTTCCTGTAGGAGTTTGCCATCGGTTTTTTTTTGGACGGGGTCCATGTACCTATGCAGTACATACTTGGGCCTGAAACGTTTTCCTATGTAGGTACTTCAGGGCCAAAATATGCAAGATAAGGGTAGATGGATCCGTACACCCTAAACCCTAAACCCTCTCGAACTCTTATAGAAACTTTATAGCACCGCTATAGTACCGTTTTTTTAACCCTCCTAGAGCCCTTATTACCGTCACCTACATCAGTCATAAACCGGATGCGCGAAGCCCCGAAGGGTCTAAACCTTAAGCCCTCGATATAGGGTATCTAGGGTTTAGGGGTTTAGGGTTTAGGGGTTTAGGGTTCAGGGTTCGGGGTTTAGGGGTTTAGGGGTTTAGGGTTTAGGGGTTTAGGGTTTGGGGTTTAGGGTTTAAGGTTTAGGGTTGACCCCAAGGGTCCAAAGGACCCAATAATTAGGTACTCGGGTTTAGGATAGTAGTTATGTAGGTTAGGATTTTGGAGAGTATATGATTATTGGATACTTGGACCCATGGGGTTAAGCCCTCGATATAGGGTATCTAGGGTTTAGGGTTGAGGTGTTCGCTACACGTTTTTCGTGATTGAGTTTGTTGTACTGCAAGCCCAGGGGGTTTATTCAGAGTGCTATGTCTATTTTGGGGCAAAGGGGCTTCTAGCAAAGCGTCCTTTACATAAGTATACCGTAATGTACAAATATCCCCAGGACGGAACACTGTCGTGCCAGAAGCTCACGGCGCTTCGCCTGCAGTTCAGGGTTTCAGTTTTTCAGACCCCAAAACCCCTACCTAAACCCAAAGAAACCTACCGTTTTAGGGTTCCTCATCGGGATTTCCTGATGTAAGTCCCTCAAAAGCGCAAAGAACCTGCCTTTTTGGCTCCGCGATTGGATTTGCTTAGGCTTATGCAAGTCCTGCAAAAATAAGTTGTTGGGTGTCCCCCAAACGCTAAACCGCGAAACATTTCAAACCCTAAACCTTATTGGCTGCAAACTCAACTTTTCAACTGTTGGGGTTCTTATAAGGTCGTCGATTCTGACAGTTTCAACTTTTATTTCCTTGGGTTTTGGGCCATTCGTGTATATAGAACTTCAGAGCTTCCCCCCAAACCTCTACCCAGAGAGCCCAATACCCCTTAATTAAGGAATACAGCTTAAATCATAATATGAATCCCCTTATATTTTAAGGTATATTCCTTAATTAAGGGGTATTGGGCTCTGTGGGTAGATCTAACTCCCAAGCCTCAGGAAGATCAGCCTCGATGCCAGAACTATAACCCTCAGGCTCTAAGGACTCATACTTTTTGAGGCTTTCTGGGCCTAAAGACCATATTATTTATGGCTTTTGGGCCATTTTGAAACTTAGGGTAAAGGTTTAGGAGTTTAGGGTTTAGGGCTTTGGGTTTAGAAGTTATGAAAGTTTAGGAAGTACTGTTCTTTGGTGTTGGTGGTTAGGGGGTTTGGTCATCGAATTGCAGGGTTCTCTAGGACTTAAGCGCTTTGAGGACTTGGTATTGCATTTGATTTCCTAAAACCCTAAACCCTAACACCCTAAACCCTAAACCCCAAAACCCTAAACCCTAAAACCCTAAAACCCTAAAACCCTAAAAACCCTAAACCTTAAAACCCTAAACCTCAGATCTGGCCGGGGTGTAAGCTTTCCAACGTTCAGTTTCGGGTTCCTGTCCCTAGGGATCAAAATAGCTCAAAAGCCTTACATAGTATGGTCTTTGGGCCCAAAAGCCTTAATATATGAGTCCTTAGATCCCTAGGGTTTCAGGGAAAGAATCAGAGGTTTGCGCAGAGTCGCTCGGACGTGATGCCAAAGCGACCTTTCACCGCGAAGGCCAAAGCAGGAAAGGCCCTTCGGGAGACCAGAAGAAGGTACCGTCGGTTTGCGACATGGTCGAGGCCGAACGCGGCGACGAGGCATTTGAAGCCGAGGAGTCGCTACCGCCGCTAGGGGTGCAGGACCAGGAAAAGGTGGAGGAGGGAGAGGAGAAAGAAGAGGAGCCGTCAATGCCGCCAGGGGCGGAAGGTGTTTCTCTTCAGACTCTTTCTCTAGGAGCCAGCGTAGGCCCTTATTCCTTTTTTGGGGGTTTAGGTTCCCTTATAATCCCATTTAAACCCGAAAAGGGCACCCTTTTTATTCCTAGGTTACTCTTAGGTCTAGTTTTGCAGCCGAATGGACAAGAACTTGCCTTAGCAAGTCTCAGACGCGGGCGAAACCTGAGTTCGAAGTGCATCAAGGCATTGCTTACATGCCTCTGTACATTTCGAGATATTCATTCCGATTTGTGAAATGATGGGAATAGCGGATCCGGTTGAGATCGTGCACTTCCACTAGGTTCACTTTCCCTGACAGTCAGTCATGGAACCCCACTCCAGAGCATGTATATGCTTATGCTGAGTGTTGGTCAGGAAGAGCAGCCTCAACTTCACAGCTTAACCCTTACAGCCATTTGCAGCCCTCGACACGACGCCCTGAGACCCTCAGCCCTAAACCCCCAAAACCCCCCAGAAATCATCAACTTCAAGGTCCCTCAAACCCCGAAATGTCCTAAACTATCTTCGGAGTTCCGGGCTGCACATGTTGCTCCAAGCTTCCACGGAGAGGGTTTCGGGTATAAGGCTTATAGGGGGTTAGTTTAGGGCTTAGGGTTTAAGGCTTAGGGGTTACGCTTTATATAGATGTCTGATGATTAGTACATCACGTCCCCTCATGGGCCCCGGATATGCACAATTGCCCAGAGGCTCCATATATGCTACCATTGTGGAGTTAGGCTTCAAAAGACTATCCTTATTATGGTGTTAGGGACCTACTTCCATACTGGTAGTATAATATAGGGGGCCTGAATAATTAGAATAGGGTTTTGGGGCCCACTATACTATAATTATAATAAGGACCCCCCCCCCCCCCACAATTGTTTGGTTTTTTTTTATGTACCCTTACACACCCTTTTTTTAAGTTTTTTTTTTGTCTTCTNTCTTTTTATTGGTGTTGTATGGGCCCACCCCCATACTGGTAGAGAAAAATTAGGGGCCGAAAAAAATAAAAAAGGGTTTTGGGGCCCCCATTACTAAAATTTAAAAAAGGCCCCCCCCCCCCCCAACATAGTGTTGGTAATTATTTAGGCCCCTATACGAAAGCCTTTTCATAGCTCTTTTTGTAGCCTTCATAGACCCCTTTACAGGAACCCCCAGCATAGTATTGGTAACTATTTAGGCCCTTATACCATTAGGGAAACCGTATAGATCCCTTTAAAGGAACCCTTTAGATCCTTTTAAAGGAACCCGTAAGGCCCCTATAGTATTGGTAATTATTTAAGGCCCCTGGTAGTGTGAATGAAGCCTTTGGGTTGCTAGGAACTCTACTATGTAGGGCTCCGGCTTTTCGGAGTTATGTTTCTTTTGGGGTTTTTGGATTTAGGGTTTACAGATTGAAACATTCGGAATGGCACCCCATGGCAGGTAAAGTTTTACGGCTACTTTGAACTTTAGGACTATGGCAATAACTGCCAAGCTTTGCATCCCTGACGTGATTTCCAAATCCTGAGAGAACACCAAACCCTAAACCCTCCAGGTGGGCAGTTGTCAAAATTAGGGTCCCTTTCTGGGTACCCGAAATCGTAGGTGCCGTACTATATTAAGGACCCAAAACGGGACCATAATTTCGACAACCACTCAGGTCTCTCTCCCTGATGTCACTGGCCAGTGCATAAATCATGTCGACATCAAAGAGGTGCAGCTCCAGGTGCAGGCGCCCTCCAAACATGTTGCTGGCTACTCTTGTGTGAACTGCATAAAAAGTGTGTGTACATATGTATACATATATATACATATATATATATATATATATATATATATATTATACATATGCAATACATACACACACATATATACATACATACATATTTGTATATGTATTCACACACATATGTATATGTACATATATGCGCACACACCTATCGCGGCGTGTGTTTGTGTTTGCTGTTGATATTATTGATCGTCTTGTTGTTATTATTGCCGAATATGTAGTTGCTTATGTGTTTGTTTGTTTGTTTATTTGTGTAACTGTTTGTTGATGTATATACATACAGAAAGACATATATATATGTTTATATTTATTTATTTATTTATATGTAAGTGCATTTGTATGTGCATGTGCACATGTGTTTGTATATATATATATATATACACATTTATGTACAAATCTCTGTCTTAACTAGGCAACTGTTTGTTGATGTGTATATACATATACATATACATATACATATATATATATATACGGGATCCTTTACGGGTTCCCTTGCAGGTGTCCTCGGTTCAGGCGGTTGCCACATGGACTCCGCAAGAGTTCGGCGAGGCAAGCGCGAACAAAAACTCTGAAAGGGTTCAGCCTTCACTTTTGGGTTTTCGGGTTCAGCAGCAGGCTCTGTAGGCGTTGGGATGATGATGTTCTTGAGCTCACGGTTGTAAGGCGCGAGAGTCTTGGTTTATGGCTTATCTAGCCGCTGGAGCAAGCCCTAAACCCTAAGCCGTAAACCCTTAAAAATTATAAACCCTAAACCTCAAGCCTTAAACCCTAAACCTGTCATGTTTGGACTCATGGGTAAGCCCTAAGGCGCAGGCTGCGTAGACTCTAAACTTACACCCAACATGTACCCTGAGACTCGAAGCGCCCAACCAGTTGGGTTTCAGGTCTCAAATATAGGTCCCAAATACTGTCCTTTTTGCTGTTTTTGGTAATTTCCTTATAGCCCTGCTATCTTGGTCATTGGAGCTAAACCCTGAGCCCTAGACCTTGCTGTTTTGGTACTGGGACCCTTAGGGTTAGCTCCTGAATGCACGCCTGAATCAAGACATGCACACCTCAAGGCCCAGAGACTCCGACAAAACCTGTAATCTTGGAAATATGAAGAATTTTGTTAATATTTACGGTCTTACTAATAAGCAATTGTAACACAATCATGGCTACTAAAAAATACAATACAAGCAGAAGAACAAGAAGAAGCCCCATAGAATTTGAGGTAGGTGCCCAGGCCCTTGCACTCTCAGCCCCTTATCCCCGTTGACCCCAAAGACCTGCATCAAAAAAGCCAGGAACCTGGATTGGAATTGCAACCAGAATCAGGGGTTTAGGGGCTCCTTCAAGGGCACCATGCGGCTTAGGAAGGTTCAAGTTCCCAAGGTCAGTGACCCCGGATCTTAGGAAATCCCATATTGAACCCGAAAATCGGCAGCTTCATCCATACACCCCTAAACCATAAGCCCTAACTAAATCCCACATCCCTGCAGAATCCCAAGCTCAAGCAACCTCCTCACATGTGATCCACCCGGCAGAAAGCACCTTGGGGAATCAACGTCCCCCAGAGCCGCTATGAAAAGGACAACGAAGAGAGCCCTGGCTTAAACAAACCCTAAACCCTCAACCATGAACCTGAGAAGCCCTAAACTTTATTTACCCTAAACCTTATAAGTCAAAAACCTGTAATTATAAGTCCTAAACCTTAAATTAAGCCCTATACCGCAACCCTGGAGCCGACAGGTGGCTCCAAGTCTTATGGTCTTACTGCTAGGGGGCACCCCTCCAATGCCCCCTTCATTGAGGAATATACCTTAAAGCCATAGTACTAAGGTTTCTCCATAGTTCAAGATATATTCCTGAACGAAGGGGTATCAAAATTTCCCGTAAACCAGAATGACAAAGCTTCTTTATTAATTCAAGACAGATTTCCTTTCGCAGGAATATACAGGCTGGGTTATAGTATTTATAGGCTTCTATGAACCCTAAACCCTAAGCTGTATAGTGAACCCCAGAAAGTTGGAACATAGAGTCAGGATGCTTAGTGCTGGGATCCCCTATACTTCGCCTTAAGAGCATGAGGACAGTGATGTTCTAACTTTCTGGCTTCTACTGTAATCATAGGGACCCTTAGGGGGGTAGGGGACTATACTTCCTTAAATGGGCCTGATTAAGTCCTTATTATGGGTATTAAGGCACCCTACCCCCCTAAGGGTCCTTATATTTTAGGGATTCCTTAATATAAGTCTAGTATAACCTTANCTCACTCCAGACCATGAACCCCAAGTCTTAAAGACAGCCTAAAACCGAAAAGCCCTACCCCCTTTGTTCGCTTTCCTTCTGGAGCTCCGGGTTTATGGTGCTTAGGGTTTAGGGTTTAGGGTTTAGGGTGTTTAGGGTGTTTAGGGTGTAGGGTTTACTGTGTTTAGGGTGTTTAGGGTGTTGAGGGCTTGGGGTTTAGGGTTTAGGGTGTTTAGGGTGTTTAGGGTGTTTAGGGTTTACGGTGTTTAGGGTGTTTAGGGTTTAGGGTGTTTAGGGTGTGTAGGTTTTAGGGTTAGTCTTGGATTTTGAGGCTTGGGGGGGTGGGAGGACAGTCTCAATTTCGGGATTCTGAGGTCTGGGGCATTAGGGCTTTCAGCGGCTGGAGGAGTTAAGTTTGCTTCTAGGGTGTGTTTGGGGTTTACGGTTTCGGATTCTATGGTTTTGGGGTATTGTGAGGCTGAACACTGTGGGGTCCGTTTGCGAACAGCAACCAATTGCTCCCTTCTGGAGGTTTCCCCCAGAGAGGTTTGTTACAATGCAGGGGCCGGACTAATTCGCTCCCTATAATGACCCTTCCCACTCTGATATATTTTTAAGGTTCTTTCTAGCCTTCAAGACCTAATGTAGGGGCCTCAAAAATGGGAATAGCGTTTGGGTTAAAGTATCAGTATGACTATCATAGCTGTAGTACTGGCAAGTTTTGCAGGCTTCTATATCATAGCCTGGCGGGTTGTGACCTCGTGAAGCTTCTATAGAACCCCGATAAAACCCTTTCAAGCGGATGCCCTCCTGCCTTCGATAAAGATTCTATAACAGGCTCTGAAAAGACTCCGGAGAAGTGCGCTCAAGCGCCCAAGCCAACAACACTCCGTGGACGGACTTCGGCTCAAGACCACGTAGTTCGCCTTGTTGCTGCTCCGCTACGGATTCCGATGCCCTCAGCATCGTGGTGGCCAGCTTATCAGCAAAGATGGTTCTTGCTATGGCACCAGCAAAGCAGAGTCATTAGTAGACTCAGCTGCAGGAGGACGGCTACGTTCCGAAGTGAGCACCGTCATGGAGCCATGTTCTTTATGTGTCCTGTAACGGCTCTACAAGGCGTTCCGAAATAGTTCTGTTATGGCTTTTCAGTTGATCCATGAAGCTTCTAGATAAGTTATGTAAGGATTCTGCAAGGGTTCTGTGAGGGTTCTACAGGGGTTGGGCTGTGTCTGGGGTGGGCTGTGATATGGCTGTGTATGTCATGTTGGAGTTGCATACTCAAACCGCTGCTTAAAACCTACTAGGAGCCCTATCAGGCTCGGGGGGCGAGAATGCAGGTTGGAAGGCATACGGTTGATGATATAATTCCCGCATTACCCATAATAAGGAATATACCATATATAGTTCCCATAGTCTAGGCTCCTTAAGGTAGTGCAGGATTTATATCGCCAACCTAAACCCGAAACCCTAAAAACCCTATAGATCCCTTAAAGGAACCCGCTCCTTAAGGTCATGCAGGATTTATATCATCAACCGCAGGAAAAGGGGGCCCTGAGTGGGTTGTCCTCAGTAGACCCCTCCTGGTTCCCGCAGACTCAGACTCAAAGGACGGATATTCAGGGTTTAGGGTTTAGGGTTTTTAGTGCTTTTGGGCTTAGGGTTTTAGTGCTTTTGGGCTTAGGGTTTAGGGTTTTAGTTCTTTTGGGTTAGGGTTTAGGGTTTTAGTGCTTTTGGGATTTAGTTGAACCCCCTGTAAGCCCTGCAGAACTGTACACCAGAGCTACATGTAAACCCCAAACCCATAATCATCAAAACCTTTCCTCAGTCTTCCGAATCTACTTTTATTACAACATACCCCTAAAGCTTTATCCCTAAGGGTCCATGTGCCCAAATAGTATACACGTTGGCCTTAAAGTAGTCCCAAAATAGGTACATTGGGGCCAAAGATTATATGAAATGGGCACGGTATTGCAAAATTAGCAAACCTTAAACCCTAAACCTTGCAAACCTTAAGCCCTAAACCCTTAAACCTCGAAGCCTCAACCTTAAACCTTACAAAAACGAATAAGACAAGGATCCACAAAGCTCTCGCCGACAGCTCTGCACACGGAGTGCTGGTACGGGTGTCCTCGCGGCTTGGATGCCGGATCTCGTGGTTTTGGGCTTAGGTTTGGTTCATGGTTCAGGGCATCTGTCGGGGTTCTACAGGGGTTGTATTGGGGTTTTAGGTTGAACTCTTTTGTGTGTTTCAGGGCTAAGGGCCTACTGCCGACCCCAAAAAGCTGCCATATCAGGGCTGCTTACTACGATATGTCCTTTGGTATTTCCTTAAGCAAGTATGTTTTCTGGTTTACAGTATTAGTTAGGGTGGGTTATTTCCGACTTTTTGGTTTTTAGGATTTCAACGTTTTGATTACGAGATCTGGCAAGCTCAAGCATCATATTAGTCCATATGCCTGCTTTTGGGGTTTCTGAATGGGATTAAGTAAAATATAGGGGTCTTATGAACCCTCTAAGGGTCCTTTAAGGGTTTCTAATTTTAAGGGATTAGTTTAGGGTTTAGGGTTTAGGGTCCAATAAGGGTTACTGTACAGGTTTAGTCATTGTAGTAGAAAAGGGGCCGTTATAATTTGAAGAGTATGCCTCATAGGGTTACTTATCATGGTGGCCGTGCAGTATACGCGACACCCTAGTCTAACTCTTAGGGCACCACTTTCCCTCGAGGGTAAATTCAAACCTTTTATTGGCATCGAACCGGGTTGACTATGGGGCATTATAGTGTCCATGTACCCATACCATATTTACTGAGGTCCTCGTAAACGTGCTGTAGGGCCTACACGGCATGTTATATGGGTTCACGAGCCCTCAAACATATCCAGTTGGGTGTGAGAAACCCCTCGCCCTAAATTCAACCAGGCACTGCAACGGACTCCATCATTCGGTACGGGGGTTTAGGCTAGCTGTCTTGTAGGATGAATTTGACGGAGTATATGGCTCCGCATTCAGTTTTAGGGGGCAGGTTCAAGCCTCTCTAACCGTTTGTTCAAGATCTTGGATTGAAACCCTTATAGAGCCGCTTAATACCACATAGAAGCCCAAGCCAAGCCTTATTGAACCCTTGCTTTTGGAAGCCTTACCCTAAAGCTAAACCGTAAACCTAAACTCCAAACCCCCTTACACAGAAACACCAGGGAGTCCCTTGAAGCAACTCTTCAACTAGGTCCGACGTTAATCCCAAATAATCTACCTTATTTAGGGCTTGTAGGGTTTAGGGTTTAGGTTGGGATTTAGGTTTCAGACAATACAAAGGAACCCTAACAGAGTAGGGTTTAGGTAATTTTTGGGTCCATTGGACTCTACGGCTTTGTGTTTCGAGGACCCTAAACCCCGAGCCTGAGAAAACCCAGGCTCCAGAACTTTCAGATCATGCGCCTGCTGCAGCAGGCTGGCGGCTAGTAGTAATAGTAGTAGTAGTCGTCGTCGTAGCAGTAGCAGTAGCAGTAGCAGTAGCAGTAGCAGTAGCAGTAGCAGTAGTAGCAGTAGCAGTAGCAGTAGTAGCAGTAGCAGTAGCAGTAGTAGCAGTAGCAGTAGCAGTAGCAGTAGCAGTAGCAGTAGCAGTAGCAGTAGCAGTAGCAGTAGTAGCAGTAGCAGTAGCAGTAGCAGTAGCAGTAGCAGCAGCAGTAGCAGTAGCAGTAGCAGTAGCAGTAGCAGTAGCAGTAGCAGTAGTAGTAGTAGTAGTAGAAGCAGCAGCAGGAGTAGTCGTAGTAGTAGTAGCAGCAGCAGTAGCAGTAGTAGCAGCAGCAGCAGCAGGAGTAGTAGTAGCAGTAGCAGTAGCAGTAGCAGTAGCAGTAGCAGTAGCAGTAGTAGTAGTAGTAGAAGCAGCAGCAGGAGTAGTCGTAGTAGTAGTAGTAGTAGTAGCAGCAGCAGTAGCAGTAGTAGCAGCAGCAGCAGCAGCAGGAGTAGTAGTAGTAGTAGTAGTAGTAGTAGTAGTAGTAGGCGCCCCCCCCCCCTACCAACCACCCCTCTTGCATACTCTTTTTGCACACATCCGTCTTACTCGGTATTTACAGCACTTTCGTCATGTAGGAACATCTTATGAAGCTTCAAATTTCACTTGCGAGTTTGCAAACTCGAGCTTCCGATCCTGGAATTGCATTTTGGGCCGAGTGGTCGGAGGAGAGGGGGGATGATGACGACATTGTTATGCAGACACCCCGAACAACATCTCCAGAAGAGCCGTTTTACTCGGTGTTTTTTCCAGTACTTTCGCGATGTCGGACCATCTCATATAGTCACCAATTGTACTCTGGACTTTGCGAACTCGACATTGGGCTTGCGAGGGCTTTCGGCGAAAACTCGAATTTGGTTGGGGGGAAGCTTGTTTTTTACCGGGTTTTAAGGATGTTGGCGAGCCCCTCCCACGTACAGCTGGCATCTTTGTTTTTGATGTCGAAGATGTTGCGCTCCAGGTTTTGGGATTTTTTAAACCTTCTTGGCAGCACCTGCGTGTTCCACGGTATTTACAGTGTTTTCGTACTATCCGACCTCTTGTGGTTTGGCAGTTTCTTCCCCGTCGAATTTGCAACCCCAGTTGCTGTCGCAGTTTTGGGGCTTGAGCCTCTGCAACTTCACCGGCCGTGACAGCTGAGGCAAGTGAGCCTCGGGAACTTATGCAGCTGTCACAGATAGGGAGCCTCAGCCCCTGCNGCCTCTGCAACTTCACCGGCCGTGACAGCTGAGGCAAGTGAGCCTCGGGAACTTATGCAGCTGTCACAGATAGGGAGCCTCAGCCCCTGCATCTGTGACAGTTAAGGCAAGTGAGCATCAGCACCTTCTGCAGCTGTCACAGATAGGGGGCTTGAGCCCCTGCATCTTCTGCAGCTGTCATTTTCGTTGATGATGACGATGACGAAGGGTTGAGGTGCCAG
The DNA here is from genome assembly GCA_003297005.1 of Symbiodinium sp. clade A Y106. Classification (NCBI taxonomy): domain Eukaryota; class Dinophyceae; order Suessiales; family Symbiodiniaceae; genus Symbiodinium; species Symbiodinium sp. clade A. The sequence goes on along the minus strand of BGNK01001488.1, from coordinate 9,186 downwards.
GTGGTTGGTAGGCGGGGGGGTGGCTAGTAGTAGTAGCAGCAGTAGCAGCAGTAGCAGCAGTAGTAGTAGTAGTAGTAGTAGTAGCAGTAGAAGTAGCAATAGTAGTAGTAGTAGCAGTAGTAGTAGTAGTAGCAGCACTAGCAGCACTTGTAAGTGCTTGTAGTACTTTTAATACTTGCAGCACAGTACTTGTAGTCTTGTGATGATGCAGGGGGCCTAGGGTTTAGGATTCAGAGTTTGGGGTCCAGGGGTTTAGCGTTTTAGGGTCCACGGTTCCGGGCGAAGGGCTTTGGGCTGGAGGCGATTCTGTCAATCTGCGGTGTTTGTTAAGTGGGGGCCTTTGTACATCTAAGATCCTGAAGTCCGAAGCATCTGGGTTTACCGTTGGTCTTCATTACTGTCTTAAGATCCGACCTGGGCGTCAAGACCTATAGAGTTCGCGAGGCAAGGTCCAGGCGTAGGGTTCAGGGTCTCGGGTTTAGGGTTTAGGATGAGGTGTGAGTTGGTTAAATCTTGAACCTCGAAGCAGGGACCAGGGCCGAGACGGCAAGTAAATGATCTTGAGATCACGGCATAGGATGGTTCCGGTCTAGGACGGGATCTTACATTTATCTTAATGGCCCTTACTGACTTCTTGCTGTGGTACCTGATACCATCGTGAGGAGTGTTTTTAAGTGTGTAGCAGTATTTCCCACATATCCGTCTCGAACCTTGAGCCCTGCATATTTCCGTATTATGATAGCTCACAGTTAAGTTGGTAAAACGACCCAACCAAATCTCCCGCAAGCTTAAGCTGAAGCTGAGCAGGCGAATTTGTGGAGCAAAGTAACTCCTTGTTAAGGGAACCACGAGTTTTCGAACAACAGGTGAAGGCTGAGCGTGTAATCTCTACTGCTTCCAGAAATTAAGAACTCAGGATGTGGCAGTCAAGATCATCACAGGGATCAGCAACCATGTGGAGGCTTGGGTGCAGGCGTAGCGGAGCATGCGGAGCAATTGCCAGAAGGTGCCATCCGCGACACGGAGATGCCTTCACGAAGTTCGGATAGTGCGCGTGCTCAAGCAGGACAACATTGGCTTGCGCAAAGCATTGCTCTAAGCATTGCTCACAACATGTGCGAAATTTCGCACGAGGTCCCAAAGACAGCCTGAAGCTGCTTTGCGGCTTTGCGTCCTGTGCCAAACTAAACCCTGAACCCTAAACCCCAAAGGTCTTGCTGCCCGTGTCGTTTTCGCAAATCCCGGAGGCTTCTTTCAAGAATTCCTGGAGTATGCCGTATGTGCGCGGAGCGCTTCATGCTGATTACTTTCCCTAATTGTAGACCCTAAACCCCTAAACCCTAACTTTGTTTGTGGGTCCTCTTGGTGCTGAAACTGATTGACTCCAGCCTGTTCATCTTCCATGGAGGTTGGGGCTTTAGGGTTTAAGGGTTTAGGGGTTCGGGATTTAGGGTTGAGAGTTTACCTGTGACCCCAAACCCTACAAAATAGTGGGTTATGACCCCTTAATTAGAGGGTCTAACCCTTAAAACGGTAGGTTTTTGGATCCACAGGTAGGGCCTAAGCCTAAGCCTAAACTTTGCTTAGGCTTGAGGGTTGAGGATCTCTTTCCTTGGGGACCCAAAAAGGACATAAGCATAAACATTATGGGGTTTAGGGTTTAGGGTTTAGGGTTTATTTTATAGGGATATCCCTACCTTATTGAGCTTCACGGCAAGGGGGCAATATATGGAATATCCCCATCCTCCCCTAAACCCGAAACTCTAAACCATAAATCCCTACACCCTAAATGCTAAACCCAAAAACCGTACCCTAAACCCTAAACTCTAAACCATAAAACCCTACACCCTAAAGCGCTAAACCCAAAAACCGTAAACCTTATCCTTGTTGTTGCTTATGTGTTTTTGGGGGGCCTTTTGGGGGCCCTGCTGAGAATTCGGCTTGAGGGTTTACCTTAACCCCAAATACCGTAACTTACCTTTATAAGGACTTATATGGGAGTTTCCCCTAAATAGTAGGATCCTTATTATAAGGACCCAAAATCAGGTACCCCTAATTTTCGGAAACTCCCATATATGGAAATCCGAATAGGCAACCCAAAAAAAGGAAGGCTTTGTAGGGTCTCTTACCAGGCGCCTGCTGAGCTGGGAGCAAAACGTTCGCAGAGCTTTCGCGAGGCACCGGCGGGGTTCATTATGATTACAGCATAACGGGCCCCAAAACCGTATTCCATTAAGTTTTGGGGTTTAGGGTTTAGGGTTTCTATACTATAGAACCCTACTATAGATCCCTTGGCTGGCCCAAACCCTCCAAGCCCTCTTTTTGAAGGAATATATACCTTTGAGCCTTGGAGCCTGGGGCTCCTGAAAGGGATCTTTCAAGAGATCTATAAGGGCTCCATAAGGGAGGTTTGGGCTTAATTAGGGTTTCATTAGGATTTAAGGTTTAAGGTTCAATTAGGGTTTAGGGTTTTGGGGTTAAGGGTTGACCCCAAGGGTCCAAAGGACCCAATAATTAAGTACTCGGGTTTAGGATAGAAGTTATGTAGGTTAGGATTTTGAAGAGTATATGATTATTGGATACTTGGACCCATGGGGTTATGAGGGTTCCTCTAAGGGGTCTATAAGGGTATAGTATTGCTTTAGGGTTTAGGCTGGTCTAGTGATTTAGGGTCCATGTACTCACTACTTTAAGGCGACCGTATAAATGCACTACAAAATGGGTACACGGACGCTTGCAACCTAAACCCTAAAACCTTATGATAGTCTGATAGAAACCAGAGACTTGATGGTACTCTTAAAGGATCCCTTAAGGTACATGGACCCGTGAGGATTAGAAAGGTTGTAGGACAGTTGAGGTTCGATAGACCCCATGCAGCTGCCAAGCCTAAAACCCTGAACTTGAGCTCCCGCCCCGAACAAACGTTTATCTGTCTAGAGTAGAAGCCAGAAAGTTGGAACATCATTATCCTCACGCCCTTAAGGTAGAGTATAGGGAATCCTAGCACCAATCCTCCTAAACTTGTGTTCCAGCTTTCTGGCTTTCACTGTAGTTCTTAGTAGGGAATGGGGGAATGGATTATGGGGACGACTATTGGGGATTATATAGGGACTACTATAGGGATCCATTCCCCCGTCGCTTCGGGCTTAGGGTTTGGGTTTATTCGGGTTTATTGGATTTAAGATTTAGGGTTTGGGGTCCAAATACTTAATTACCATATACTCTCCAAAATAGTACCCTACGTAATTACTATCCCAAACCCGAGTGCCTTATGATTCGTCTTATAAGCCTAAGACTTTGGGACCAAAAGCTTAAAACCATGAGCCCTTAGAGCCTTAGTTGGGGTGAATATAGCTACACCCCAGAAGCCTCCAACCCTTGGGCGCTTTTTTGGCAATCTTCTACATCACCACTTCCTATTGAAGCTCTGCTCTGGTAAGACCCTATAAGCCCCAGGGAAAGACACGAAACTTTAAACAGTATAATCCTTCATCCTTATAAGCCCCAAAGGAGAACCCTAAACTCTAAACATCTCTAAACCCTATTCCCAAATGCCCAAAAGCCCCCGCAAATTCTGCAATCAGGAAAAGTGGACTATGTTGCAGCGTCCCTCACCCGAAGCCGCCGACTTCCTCGCGACAAAGGCTCCAGCTTCTTCCCAGAGTCTCCAAAAGGGTTTAGGGTTGAGGGTTCATTGGTTTGGGGCTTTAGGGGTTTAGGCTTTAGGGCTTTCGGGCTTAGGGTTTTGGGTTCAGGGTGTAGGGGTTTGGGGTCCGATTTTTTTATTCTAACTCACAATAAGAATCCCCTTATGCTGTGCAGGCTTTTGCACAAACCCTACAAAGCAAAGTACAATCCGTACTTAGGGAGTTTTGGATCCGTTAAGCAAGGGTAACTATATTACACATAACAAATATAAGTTACGAAAATAGTAAGCAGGATAACTATAATCTTAACAGCAACAACAACGTAGTAAAAACAGTAGCAGTAGCAGTAGCGGCAGCGGTAGCCGTAGCTGTAGTAGTGGCAGTAGGAGTAGGAGTAGTAGTAGTAGTAGTAGTAGTAGTAGTAGTAGTAGTAGTAGCAGTAGCAAGTAGTGGTGGTGGTGTAGTGGCATAGTTGTAGCAGTAGTCGTCGTCGTAGTAGGTGTAATAGCATCATATAGCAACGTACATAGCAAGAGTAACCGTTTAAGGTATGTTGCAGTGCTTTAGTCAATCTCTGGAAAGGGCTGCTTCGATCGATGTTCTTGGGATCGCAGTGCCCCAACGGGTTTTAGTATAGCTGCTTAGAGTTGATTGCGGTTTACCTGGGTGTGTATTCTAGTATAGTTGTTTAGGGTCTAACCGGGATACTGTTACCCGAAGCCTTCAACTCGCCTCAACCCTGGACCCTGAAGTGTCAGTCGTTCAGACCCCACGCACACCCACCGCCCTAAACCCTAAACCTTTAAACCCTAAACCCCAACACACCCACCGCCCTAAACCCTAAACCTTTAAACCCTAAACCCTAAGCCCTAAACCCAAACTGCCAAGCCCAGACTCCAGGAACAGTAGTCCGACCTGAAAGACTTTACCCTACCTGAAGATCGAAAATCCTGGTGTTTTGGAGATTTACCCCAAGGGTCCAAAGGACCCAATAATTAGGTACTCGGTTTTCGGATAGTAGTTATGTAGCTTAGGATTTTGGAGAGTATATGATTTTTAGGTACTTGGACCCTTGGGGTAACTACTTAACCAAGAGGGTCCATATACACTGGATCCCAAAAGCCATAATGGGGATGGTCTTTGGGGACCTTATTCCACAATGGTGGTAGATATGGACCCTCTGGGTAAGGGGTCATAATCTTCTATGTTGTAGGGTTTGGGGCTACGTGTAATCCTTAACAGCCTTAAAACCTCTAAATTGCATAGGCTCCTAAGCATGCCATAACCTTGCACCCTCAGCGTAACACCCCTAGCCCCTAACTAAACACTAAACCTGAGCCCCAAACTACCCCACGTGCCTGTTCTTCCCCTTGCCCCATGGGTCCAAGTATCCAATAATCATATACTCTCCAAAATCCTAACCTACATAACTACTATCCTAAACCCGAGTACTTAATTATTGGGTCCTTTGGACCCTTGGGGTTGTAGCCGTCAACCCCACACCCCTTGGATCCCTAACCTCTAAACCCGAAACTCACTAGACCCGAATATCTTATTGGCTGTAAACTCAACTTTTCAAAACTTGGGTTCTTATAAGGTAATCGACTCTGAAAGTTTCAACTTTATTTCCTTGGGTCTTGGGCCAGTGAGATATAGGGGTCCACACAGTTGCCAATACTATTTGATGTTTCCTTACTACACTTCTAGTATAATATACACCAAAACCCTATTTTAAGTGTTGCGGCTCCTTATATTATAGAAGCCTACTATAGATCCCTTAAAGACCCCTTTAAGGATCCCTTCAAAGGGAACCCTATTCTAATTATTAAGGCCCCTATCGCAATCGCGATCGCAGGGCTTGCATCCGCTGATCCTCCAGAGCCTCATGCAGTTGAAGCTCGCTCTACAGCAAGAGTTACGACCTCAGGGGCTTCGACGTAGGGCCATTGTGGTTTCAGGGGTTAGGGTTTAGAGTTTAGGGCTTTAGGGTTTTAGGGTTTAGGGGTTTAGGGTTTAGGGTTTCTGGGATTAGGGTTTAATAGGGTTTAGGGTTTCAGTGTTTAGGGTCACGGTTCAGGGTTTAGTTAGGGCTTCAACATAGGGTCCTTACGAACTAGAACAGGGTTTTGGGGCACATAATTCCAATTATGCTAAGGGAACCCTATGGAACAAGAATGTCAAATGCGTAATCCCGCGAATTTGGGGATCAGCGTTCAAAGCTTCAGGAGTGTGTGGTTTCGGGCTGACGGCCCATACAGGCTTCCTACAAGGCTTGATTTCAGGCTTCCTGCATGTGCTCTTATGACAGTTCATATATGGGAGTTTCCGAAAATTAGGGTACCTTATTTTGGGGTCCTTATAATAAGGATCCTACTATCTAGGGTACTATATTAGGGTCCCCTAATTTTCGGAAACTCCCATATGGGTTTCTGCATGGTTCTATCGGATTTGAGGTTTAGGGTTAGAAGAGCCCTCTACCCTCCATACCCCTTACTTCAGGAAAAAATGCTTGCTCAGGTTATGCAATCTTTGTGAGGGTCCAAAGAGCAGTACTGGGCGACCTAGCAACCGAGCTCTGATACGTGTATACAACATTTCCTTAAAACACAATGCGCGGAACTTCGTTTGAGTATTCCTCAAGCCACAAGCTTGAGCCGTCTGTTACCAAAGGTCGATTCCCCCTAAACCTCAAACCTTAAACTCTAAGCCTCTAAACCCCAAAAGGAGTTTTGGGAAATCTAATGTAAATTCGGCAAGGCATCGAGTCTCAGGTGTGTAGACTCGATTGTTATCATCGAACCTAGTACAGAACCCCAAGGTAAATATTGAGCTACATAACTATTATCCTAAACCCAAGTACCCAATTCTTGGGTCCTTTGGACCCTCAGGGAGATGGACAATAGTGGCTTCAATAGAAGTCTTCTGGAGTTTGGGGGGTCTCCGAGGGCCCAAATAGAACTCGAGTAGGTACCTCCTGCTTTACTCTGAATGGCTAGTGCTGCCTAACCCCAAGGGTCCAAAGGACCCAATAATTAGGTACTCGGGTTTAGGATAGTAGTTATGTAGGTTAGGATTTTGGAGAGTATATGATTATGGGAGCTTGGACCTGAAAGTCACGTAAAATTAAAACCCCTTCGAAGACACTGTAAACCCAAAAGCCTAATTAACAAACCTGAACCTGAGGACCCGAATATCTAGGCCTTGAACCCGAAAGCGTGCATGACCCAGGCTGAACGATGCCACCAAGGACTGAATCGTTGGCTTTGTGTCACAGGGTGTCGGGCTGTAGCACTATTCAGGGTAGGCCCTAGACCCTAAATCCTAAACCTTATGAGGGGCTCAGGGTTTAATAGAGCTGAGGGGCTCCCGATGAGTAGCTTTGATTCATCTGATATTGATGTTGGTTCTCTATCCCTTTTCCAAACACTGCGGCTTCAATCACTAGACTCCGACACCGAATACGCACTATGATTTTGGGTTTTAGTGTTCAGGGTTTGCGGTTCAGGGACTAAGAGTTTAGGGTTTAGTGGTTGGCAATGGGTGGTGTTGAGTCGCGTTGAGTTGAAGATAGTTCTTACAGCTTGGTATATACGCGTAGTTACCTTGTACCTATAGGCTCATACCGTACCTTCTTTTAGCTACCTAGTTCTTTAGTTAAGATCTGCAGTTTAGAAAGGTACGTAACCAAAAGAAGGGGTAGGGTATGAGCCTCTATGTACATCTGGGTTGTCAGAGGATCGCCCGATCTCTGCCCAAGTCCTCGAGACGCTCCAGGCTCTGTCAGAGTCGGGTTGAAGGTTTACAAGTTAGCGCTTACCTAGAGGCTCCATAGTAGCCCCTTTTTGTGGTTCATATTTAGAACCCTATAAGGTACTTCAAAAAAGGAACTACTATGGAGCCTGGGTAGGGACTGGAGGGTGGAGCGAGTTTCATGCTGTCAACACTGCAAATTCGAAAAGACTTAAGCTCAAACCGAAGAACCCAAACCGCAACAACATGTCGGGGTTTAGGGTTTAGGGTTTAGGGTTTACCACCTACAGTCTTCATGATAAGTCCTTTCGGTGGTGATCCGGCAGCATAGAAATGAAATTGCGAGGGAGGCACGAGAGCTGCAGCTACAGGCATTTGAGATCAAGAGGTTTCCTCCAGGCATTCCTGAGCCAATGAAAATCCGACAAATGGACAACAGTGGTGTCCGCAAGCGGCCACAGTAGCGAATAGAATCGTTCTTCAGGAACTTTACAGTCGCCCCTTGTAACTGCTTTCCAGGAGCCCCAAACCTTGGTTAAAGGCACTTCCCCCCCCGCTCCTCGAGGGAGCGCATTTACGGTTTAGGGAATTTAGGGGTTTCCGAAAATAGGGCCAGGGGACCCTAATATAGTACCCTAAATAGTAGGATCCTTATTACAAGGACCCCACAATGAGGTACCCCCTATTGTCGGAAACTCCCATTTAGGGGCTTAGGGGTTGAGGGTTTTGGGTTACAGAAGCCCTGAGAAGGCGACCGTAAAGTAGAGGAATCCTTAAAGGAACTTGAATCTGTAGGAACCTGAGAAGCCCTGGGCCTATAACCCCAAAATAGTAGGGTTCATATAAAGAAGCCTAATAAAGGCCCAAGGTTTCTTAATCAGGTTCCTACATTAGGAGCCAGTACAGGAACCCTAGGGTAGCTCTCAAACGCACCTCTCCCCCCTGGCCAGGTCTCAGCAGCGGTGAAAGATATCGTTACCGCCGTCAACTCCAGGCCGAGTTTCGGGGTGATTAGGGTTTATTGTTTAGGCTCCCTATCTAAACCTCCCTAAAGGCTCTAAGGACTCATATTCTGTGGCTCTCGGGGTCTATGGACCATGCCATATAAGACTTTTTTGGGGGGGATTGGGAAAGTTTGGTGAAGTTAATGTTTCGAAGGGTTGGTTCGTCATTCGGCCGGGTTGTCAGGGCAGGTTTTGGGGGGATTAGGGTTGGGGGGTTCAGGTTTAGTACAACATATTTTTGCGCGGTTTACAACATGTCTTCGGTTTGGGCAGGCCTCTGTCTGTGTTTTCTTCTGCTGTTTTGGTTTGTCATGTGGGTGGTTGTCAAAATTATGGTCCCCTTCTGGGTCCCGAATATAGTACGTTAGGGTACCCCAAAAGGGACCATAATTTTGACAACTATCCATGTAGAGTCCGGACTTCGTCGCGCCCTCTAGGCCTTGGAACATTAACCCTGATGCCTCTGCAAGCCCAGTTGACTGGCATGCTTGATATCCTATACACATAAACCCTGTGTTAACCCTATACTAACTTTATATACAGCAGCAACCACTATGCCCAAAACCCTAAACCCTAAGCCCAAAACCCTAAACCCTAAGCCCAGAACCCTAAACCCTAAGCCCAGTACCCTAAACCCTAAGCCCAGAACCCTAAACCCTAAGCCCAGAATTTAAGAGCCTCCGGCTCAGGCCGCCGACCCCGTAGGAGTCAGAGAAAGGGCGATAGCGGAGGGAGTAAGCCTTAGGGTTTGTGGGGCGGTTTAGGTGAGGGGTTTAGGGGTTTAG
>BGNK01001487.1:125016-145132 GCA_003297005.1 Symbiodinium sp. clade A Y106 | reverse complement strand
AAAAAAAGACAAAACAAAACAAATAAAGACAAAGTTTGCCAAATACGAACATAAATAAGGTTTTGGGCCCTTTACATATAAGCCCTGTTGATCTAATCCCTGTTGTTCTGGTTCGGCGCCAAACGGTTAAGGATTATACTTTACCTTAAGGGCATGAGGATAATGATGTTCCAACTTTCTGGCTTCTACTGTAAACCAGCAGAGGAGCCATAGTAGGGCGCGGAATCCGTGAATTGAACCTGAGTGATTCAACTTTCATCTCTCCCCCTGGAAGTTTGAACTTTGGAAATAGGCTCCTTAGAGTAAAAGCCAGAAAGTTGGAACATCATTCTCCTCATGCCCTTAAGGTAAAGTATAAGGGATCCTAGCACTAATCCTCCTAAAGCCATGTTCCAACTTTCTGGCGTTCACTATAAACACAACAAAGGCCCAACCTAACATCAATTCGATGGAGATGCCTGGTTCCTCAAGCTTCTCACTTCCTGACCCAAATATCACAAACAAGCACCTCCTACACTTGAAGACTTTGGTTTCCCGAACAATCATCAAACTATGCAACCCGATGCCTCTAGTTTCCGGCAGCACAGCTTCAGCTGTGTTTAAGAGAACCACGAAGCTCAAGCCCGAAGATGTAAGATGCCCACAAACTCCAAAATTCTCAGATGGACTATTGCTTAAACTAAGATCGGGATCGCCATCAATCAGGGGCCCTTCATCAAAATCATATATTCTCTCTGCATGCACCGCTGGGAGTGTTTGTCACCGCAGCTGCAGTGGGTCGCTCCGACGCTTAGCTACTTCGCTTGTGGGCTGGTTGAGACAGGGTTCTGCAACTGAGCGACGGTTCTCGTCAAACCAACACAACGATGAGCTTCAGACATCAGTACGGAAACAGACCTGACTGCGTACACAGAAACACTATCACACTCTTGACATACACATATACGTGCTCGCTGTACTTGCATATGGGCTTCTCCCTCTAAGAATAGGGCAGAAACTACGGGAGACATAGTAATATTTCGTCTGTGCATATCTGTCTGAATGCATGCATCGGTGCAAGTAATGACAGGCTATACTGGCTATACTTATTCTGAGCTTTGGCGGGCTGCAGACTTGAGCCAGAAAGGGATCCATAGGGTTTAGGGTTGAGGGTCTACTTGGAGGGCCAGGGGACTGAGTAAGTCGTTTACAAGTAGGGTTATAATTGGGGTAACTCCATTTAGGGTAAGCCCCCTGCTAGTCCCTAAACCTAAACCCTATAGATTCCTTTAAGGAACCCCATAGATCCCTTTAAGGAGCCCTGCTGGGCAGTGCTCCATGACGGGGAGACTGGAGCTCCTGAGCCCTATGACACCGGAGCTCTCGACATGCAGTGTCAAAGGGATGCTAGGTACTATTGCTGATTCTACTACTAATACCATTGCTAGTGCTATTCAGGGTTGCGGGTTGACGGTTTGAAGTCTACGGCCTTCGGGTGCAAGACATACAGTTCAGGGCTTTGACGCCTTACCTCGCCAAGCTTTGTTGAGGACGGGGGGCACGCCCGTGTGGATCCAGGACGTATCCGAAGCTGATTGCTTTTCCTGGGATGCCGTTGTACAGGCCGTTCCTGGGCTCGACGTTGCATCTTTAATTACGGGGTTGGTGAGCCAGGGTTTCCTGTAAGGGTTGCTATAAGGGTCACTGTAAGGACCACGTGAAGGGCGACTATAAGAGTTGCCATGCGGCTTGAGTGTTTTCGTTAACAGGAAAAGAACATGTAACAACTAACAACCACATCCGGAAGGTCGAGAGAGAGAGAGAGGCAGGGAAAGCATGTACATACACACATATGCATTTGTATTATGTAGACACAAGTGTGCATGTACGTATGTATGTAGGTGTGTATGTATGTATGTATGTATGTATGTATATATGTATATGCATATGTACATGATGCCTATATGTAAGTATCTCTTTACACATAATATGTATATATACATAAATATAAATAAATAAATAAAAATATATATATATATATGCGTATAGATAGATAGACAGAGAGAGAGAGATCAGTACACGGACAGAGAGAGAAAGAGAGTCATGTCTGTAAACACCGAAAATGTGTCTCAGCAGACGAACAGGGGCGGTATATGCCCAAACCAACTCCGAGTTTGTTGCGGTGCATGCATGCATACGCACATCAGAACACTCATGGGGGTTTCCGAAAATAGGGGATTCTAATAAAGTACCCTAAATAGTAGGATCCTTATTATAAGGACCTCAGTATAAGGTAGCCCTAATTTTCGGAAACTCCCTCATCAATACACAGGTACACCCCTTTAAACAATCTTCGATGGACTGACGATGACTATTCTTTTTAAAGCTTGCAGTTGCGCTGATGCATAGCATACTTCTGCGGCTATTTTTCAAAGAACCGAAGGCACCCTGAGGACAGGCTGCAACGACACAAACAAGACGAGGTCTCAGAAATGACATCAGGTTGCGGATCCCAGACCACCCTCCACATGGAATTACTGTAAGACGTTACTATAGGGGCCTTAATGATTAGAATAAGGTTCTGGGGCCCCTACCATAAGACCCTATAATGGATCCCTTATAGACCCCTTTAAGGATCCCTTTAGAGAGAACCCTAGGTATTTATTAAGGCCCCTATATTAGACCCGTGCAGACATGGTGCAGGAAGAAGAAGATGCCACCAAACGTAATGACGGTCTGCCTCGGCCGTCGTCTGGAAGGGCACTGCCGGGAGTTTTCTTGCTTTGATGCAGTTTCCTGCTCTGCGGGGCAGGAGTTGTTGGTCGAGGCTTCCTGCATGGAAGCTGTGACCTAAACCCTAAACCCTACTATGAAGCCAGCTGGAAGCCCAAATGCCAAGGCTCACAAGCTGAAGACATTACACCTCAAGAGCCGCTGAACCCTTATACACGTTTGTTGGCAGAAGCAGCACGAAGTCCTACACCCGAAACCCTAAACCCTAAACCCTAAACCCTAAACCCCAACCCCTAAACCCTAAACCCCAAACCCCAACCCCTAAACCCTAAACCCCAACCCCTTAAACCCTAAGCCCCTGCTGAAGCCCGACAAGTCTCCGAGTAGTATAGGGGCCTTAAGAAGAAGAATAGGGTTCCATAAAAGGGTCTATAAGGGTTACTATAAGGGATCTATAAGGGTTACTTTAACGGATCTATAAGGGTTACTTTAAGGGATCTATAAGGGTACTATGATATAGAAGCCTTAATTATTAGAATAGGGTGTTGGGCCCATTATACTGAAATTACAATAAGGAACCCCCAACATAGTATAGGTAATTATTACGGCCCCTATGTTAGGTGCGGACCGGTGACTTTTCAACTGCAGGAGTTAATTAAGGGATCATGGGGTTTAGGGTTTAGGGGTTTGGGATTTAGGGTTTAGAGTTTAGGGGTTTAGGGTTAAGGGAGTTAAGGTGCCAATAAACTTGCTTACTAGGTCCCCTGATCCTCCTAGCAGAGTTGGGGCAAAAAACTTGGGATCTAGGTGGTCTGAGCAATCAGGGCTGCGGTGGTTACAGTAAACCCCGTAAAGTTGGAAACCGGAATAAGGCCAAATAGTGCTGGGATTCCCTTTGCATTACTCTTAAGGATTGAGGCTATTGGGTTTCCAACTGTTGGGCTTCTACTGTAGGGGTTTAGAGGTTCTAGGGTTGAAGCGTGTGCTGCGCAACTGGAGTCGCCGTAGGCGGAGACCTTTTCCGCGGGCGACGAGCGTCAGAGCTAGCTCTGAAACGAAAATCGTCATTTTCTAGCAGTATCGTAGTTGGCCACAAACCAATCCTTGGATGATGGCGCCGAAAGAGTTTCTGGGATTTTGGGGTTTGGGCTGCATGCTTCGAGGATACTGAACATCGAGGCTTCCCATCGGAAGAGACCGAAGTCATAGGCCGTATCACCTCCCCCTGCTGAAACTCATATCAAGTTCATGTTGTAGTATACCCGGGAACTGCATCAGCTTTGCATATTCATGCTGTCAGGCTGTAAGATGATGCAGTCAAGCATGTTCTGTGAGCAAAAACATACTGGACCTGACAATGCGCAACACAACATGACACAACACAACATGTCATAGCATGCCACAACACAACATATCATATCACAACGAAGCACAGCACAACAAAACACCGCACACTTAAGAGCGTAATGCAACCGAACAATAACGATGTGAAATACCACAGCACAACATGGCATGACAGAGCATCGCATAGCATGGCAATACATAGCCTCGCATGACGGAACATAGCATAGCATAGCAGAGGGCAGCAGAGCAAATCATAGCACAGCTGGTTTAACATAATATGCCATGGCATGACATCACATCATTCACATGGAGCATCACATCATCCACTTCTTTTTAAAACCGCTTGAACATACATTAAGAAATATGCTGTATATAGTGTGTATATACATGTATGTACGTGTGTATGTATGCATGCATGTATGCATGTATGCATGTATTTATAACTGAAACATCGATAAAGAATTTTAACAAACAGATGCATAACTAGGTAGGCATAACTAAATATAAATATAAATAAATATATATATATATATATATATATATATATATATTTGTCTACATATTTGCTACCCCCTCTGGGTTATCTACACTTGTGGGGTGGACAAGCCCGACTTGGCCCAACTCGGGGAAAGGGGGGGTTACCATAGCTGTGTATATGTATATATACACATATAATTAGTGTAACTGTGTGGAATGTTTTTATACCACATAACTGAACCTACTGCTATAGTAACCTGGCGGTTTTGAGGTCGTTCGCCAGGACACGACAGCTTCTTTGATGCCTTCCGCGATCCTCAGGATGTGCGGGCGCAGGATCCGTGTTGAGGATTTGGATCGGTTCAATCCAAAGGGTCTGAGTCCCCAAATAGTTTCGCACTTCCACCCTTTGGGACTGATTGAGCCGCTTTGGTTCGCGCCTTTTTTAACTCAGAAGACCAGACGTGAAGTTCAGGGTCTGGCATTTTAGGGTGCCGGGATGCAATCCAGAGACCCTAAACCTCTAAACGCGGGGCATGCTATGCTACATGCAAGCAAGCATCAGCAAGAAGTACTTCTGTATGTACGTACACCTGCATGCCTTACTGCATGTGTGCATGCATACAGCGACGAGACTGGTCTACTACATCATCGGCAACGAGACCAGGAGTGAACAAAAACACAGACGGCATTGAGCTCGGTATAGCAGTTGAAATACCAATAAACAAACAGAAAACCCTTCCCAACGCTTGAGCCCTAAACCCTACTGCGCCCCACACACCAAGAGTCGGCTTGAATTTGTAGTCCGGCTTGTAGGACCGCAACTTCGTGTTCGAAGCTGTCTTCTTAAACCTCCAGAGGCAGGATTCGAAGGCTTACTATAGGGGCCTTCATAATCAGACTAGGGTTTCGGGGCCCGTTATAGTATAAATGTAATAATAAGGAACCCCCAAAATAGTTTTGTAGTGTTTTTCGGCCCCTATAGTAGGGTTCACAGCCTTGATTTTCTGGGGGGCCGGGGGGGGGGGGCATCTAACAGGGCTGCTAAGAGGGGCTCTATGAGGAGGGTTGCTACAAGGGTTAGGGTTAGGGGTTTAAGGGTTTCCAATTGGAATGTAGAGCGCACTTGTACAGCCGCACCAAACCCGAACATACTCAACTGTGTTAGTTGCCGCTGCCAGCCTTTTTCTCGTCAGGGCTGTTTGTGATGCAACTGGCTGTAAAAATTATTGGGTATATTGTCCAGCTCTGAGAACAGGCTCGGTGAGATGCTTAGCAGGACAAGTTTGCCACATCAGAAGCAGCCACTTCACACACGTCCCAGACAAGGACGGACACACCACCCTTCACGTCGAAATCTCGAGCTGAAGGCTGCTCGGCAAACAACAGATGCACGCGTCACATATCGCAAGATCTCAGCATGGCAAGAAACTGCCCGTCGGCTTTCGTAGTGTCGTGGATGAGGTTGCCCTTGAAGTCCATCGCCTGGTGCCAGCTTTGCGCTTATCATGGTCTTAGGGCTTCAAGCTTGTAGCTGCATCGAGAGATACGGTTGCGGTTGATGATATAAATCTGCATTCCCCATGGTGCATAACAAGGAATATACCACTATTCCCATAGTCTAGGGTCCTAGAGGTAATGCAGGATTTGAATCATCAACATTAGGGACGCCTGGGCCACAGAACCGCAAAGAACCCGAGCGTCAACCAGGGCATTTGCTGTTGACTGAAAGCAGAAGCTGTCACAGGAGCAAAGGCCGGGCAGGAGAATAATTCGGGGGCGGAATCTGTGATCATGCTCTGGAGGTTGGAGATCCTGACCCGCCTCCGCAACTCCACATTCACAGGTAGTCTCAAAACGCAGATGGTGCTTGTAAAAGCTCACATGACCCATCCGGCCTCGCAAATCATCTTTGCCACGTCGGCAATGGATACCTGTCCGAAGACAGGAACTGAAAGCCCTAAACACCTAAACCCTAAACCCCTAAAACCTAAACACCGAAACCCTAAACCCCTAAACCCCAAGCGGCAAGGCCGGGCCAGAGGCTCAGGATGTATCTGCGGGACATCGGCCGTCCCTTCTTGCTACCGAACTGTTGCTTCAGCTCAACACCTGTGTTCAGTGTGCTTTCGTGGTTCGTCGTCATGAGTCATCAGCTGCAGCCTCTTGTGACAAGGATGATTGCCGCAATTCTCTCGCCTTGACTACATACTTCGATCCAATGTCCTTTGAAAACCAATACTCTCAGACCTTCTGAGAGTATGTATTGCCTCGTCCTCTTCGCCCACACTGAGGATGATGGGCTCGATTTCCTTGTACTCTCGCAGGACCCAAACCTCACAGCTGCAGTGCCGTCGGCAACTTGCCGTGTGGAATTTCAAGGTGTTTGTGGGAGATTTACCACGTGGTTGCACAGATAGTACGGATGAGCTGGTGAAAGAATCGCGAGCACAATGACAAAAGTAGTCAACTATTGCCAGACTACAGCAAGTATACAAGTTGTCGTCTCCTTCTTACTTAAGCAGAAACGGCAACAGAAGCCGTGGAAGTAGAAATAGCGGCTGTGTTAGCAGTGGCAGCAGCACCTGCCCCAGCAGCAGCAGTGGTCGTCGTCTTCTGCAGAAGAAGCAGCAGCAGGAAGACAAGCAGAAGGCGGAGCAGGAGGAGGAAGAGGGGAGCACTAGCAACAGTGGCAGGAGTAGTAGTAGTAGTCGTCGTCGTGGTCGTGAGTAGCAGCGGCCGTCATCATCGCCGTAGTGGCTGTAGTACACAAGGAGAGCAGCAGCAGCAGCAGTAGCAATCAGTAGCAGTATATGGCGGGGTCTCCCGTGTGTATGGCCTACTGCCGAAAGCCCTGGACGACCAAGACTTCATGCACTCGGGAAACCTACAGCATGGCCTGAGGAAACCCGACTGCCAAGGGTGAGGGCAACAACATTAATGTAGGAACCTGATTAAGAAACCCTGGGCATATAACCCCCGAAATAGTAGGATTCATATAAGGAACCCGAATTAATACAGGCCCAAGGTTTTTTAATCAGGTTCCTACATTAGCCAAAGATCTCAGAAAGACGACAAAACCCCAAAAATTCGTGGCTTGAACCCCTAAACCCACCCAACACTCTGGATCTCCAAACACTAAATTCGAGAATGGGTCGAGGGCTTTCGGCGCTCGTTGACGACTACTGACGTTATTGTAGTTATTGTTATTACTCTTTATCACTATCATGACGACTATTATGACTAATTAATGTTGTTATTATTCTTCTGATGACGACCATTGCTGCTAAACACCCTCCGTGCCCAGCAGCTGTAAGTCTAGCCAGGTCCTCGGAGAAAATGAACTGCCTCATGGGCGTTCCACTGCCTGGTGATTGAGCTGAGAAGCTATATACTGATATAGCTGCAGACTAGTGCTGTTATTAAAGGCATAAAGAAACATTAGACAAGGAAAGCTGAGGGCTGATGAATGACTGAGAGTGTTTTGTGTTCGAACAGGAGCAACATCCAAACTGTTATTCTTTGTCAATTGCGCGGCACACAACCGCTACCACCCTAAACCCTGAAGTTGCTTTCAATTAAGGTCCCCTCATGCATCAGTGCCTTTCGAACCCGCACCCAGGTGTGTGGAACAGAGTCCCAATTTATTTACTGATTCTTGAGGCAGGGCGGGAGAGTGGACTTATATTCGATCTTCCACTCTTCCTTAAGCACCAGTAAGTATAGAGCCCAAGACTGTCCTAGACCTGGATGCCTCCGAAATCCGTACATTCTGGGGAATCAGACAACAGCACAACCTGCGACTCGGAACATGATGATATGGGTTTTAGCGTTCGTGTAGCCGTTACCAGCTACTTCTACCTTACGTCTACCATGAATGTGACGATGACGACGACGACGACAACGATGCCTCCTCCTCCTCCGCCTCCTCTTCTTCCTCCTGCTGCTATTGCTACTGCTACTACTACACTACTACCACTACCACTACCACTACCACTACCACTACCACTACTACTACTACTACTACTACTACTACTACTACTGCTACTACTACTACTTCTACTACTACAACAACAACAACTACTACTACTACTATACTACTATACTACTATACTACTATACTACTATACTACTATACTACTATACTACTACTACTACTACCACCACTACTACGACTACGACTACGACTACGACTACGATTACGATTACGACTACTACTGTTCCTCCTCCTCCTCCCTCTCCTGCTGCTGCTGCCACTGCTCCCTGCTGCTGCTGCCGCTACTGCTACCACTACTCGCCAACTGCCAGTACTCTTGCTCGGTGCTACCGGTTGGTACCCTAAGACCTAAAGCCCAAACGGGGCATAAAGAGACGGGCGACCCCAAAGGACCATGTCCTTGTTCTGCTGCTTGGCAAGGTAGCCTCACAAGAAATAGCGGGTTTCCGGGTTGCAGGATCTCAGCACTGAGGGCTTAACATCGAGGCCTTAATTGTTAGAGTGGGAGTTTGCTGCATTTTTATAGTATATGAGCCCTAGAGGGATGCTAGTAATTATTCAGGAGAGTATGTAGGTGAAATCTGAAGGTCTCTGGTTGAAGCCCCGAGGATGTTGGGAAGGAAGGGTCCAGGACTTTCTTGTAGAGTTGTAAGATCTCTTACGGATAGGATGCTAACATTAATGATCTATGTTGAAAATTGCCGTCCAAAGCCGCGGACAACTCTTCGTGCTTTGGATCCTCTCACCAAATGGCGGCACTCCAAAGCCAAAATGGAAAGAGGAGTCTTGAACGACCAATGGCCGGAAACCGCAGGACATGGGGTTTGGCTGTAGGGTTTGAGGTTTTGGGGTCTACTGTATGGGTCTGGGCTTGCCAGTTTTGGGGGTTTTGGGCTTGTGCCTTCGGGTTTCGGCACTTGCATTTTTGGGGGCTTTCGGGTGTAAGGAAGTTGGAATCTTGACCTAAAGTGGAAGCCAAGCCGCACTTGTGGATCAGGCCAGGAATGACATGGCCATCTTCAATGTTGAAGTTGTCATATGGGCCGTACACATTGGTCGGAATGAGCGACGTGAACTGAACCTCGCGACGGCTTAGCAGCAAATCAGGGCGTCTGCCTTACCAAGCCCTAGACGCGGAATCTCAATATAGGGGCCTGAACAAGTAGAGCAGGGTTTGGGGGGTATATTCTACCACAACTATTATAAGCGACTATACGGGAATGCTAGGCCGCCCGTGCTCCGGTCACCAATCAATGCAGATCCTGTACAGGCCCGGGGCTTCGTGTACCTATATAGTATATGCTTCGATCGGCCTAAAGTACCTATGCAGGAACCCCTTCAATGTCTAAGTATATACTATTTGGGCACATGAAACCTTAGTGATAACAAGAATGACTGCGCGGATGCATGCCGAGCGTCGCCATACTGCTCGTGGTAGCAGTGGTTCATAGTGTCCACCATACCTCAACTACAAAGCCACATCAACAGAAGCGTTGACAAGAAACAGCGCCCCGAAGTCTGTTCTAGCGTCTACATGTGCACACAAGCCCACGTTGATAGTACAGCGGCTGCAGCGGCTGGTAACACTGTTTTCATAGTTGCGCCTCGTTGTCTGTAGTCCTTCTGATTCACCAACTATCCAATGAAGCCTGTCGAGGTGCTCGCTCTGGAGTTCTATAGACAGCCCTTGCCAGCAAGTATCTCCGTTGTGGCGGGCTTCTCTCACTGGATACAACTTGCTGATGGTGTTCACAAAGCAGGTTCTACTGTGAAGACATGAGCCGTGGCTCGGACTTCTCATCCAGCTTCTATGTCTGCCGAACATGGATCTTGGTTGCTTCGAAAAAAACCTTTTCAGTGAATCATCTTATTCAGCTTCTGTCTGTCGCATAGAAAACCTAACAGTCCTGAACGTTCCACAAACTTGTTTCGTTTGGAGTGTTTTCGACTTTTCGTCGCAGATAACCGAAACATGAACTACACAGGTTCCCTAAACCACAAGCCCTGTGAGAGTTCACAAGAAACCCCCCAGAACCAACTTCGAAGGCATTGGAAGCTCAGGAACGCTTCGCCATGGAGTAGCCCAGGTTGGAGTTGTGCGGAGGACCATTATGCAACATGGTCTCCTCGGATCCCAGGCTACCCATGCATACTTCTTGTTCTGCTTCTTCATCCAAGTAGGGGACCTAATATAGCACCGTAAATAGTAGGATCCTTATCAAAAGGATCCCCAAATAAGGTACCCCCAATTTTCGGAAACTCCCATTTTTGCACAATGAGGTCTGGGATGCATTGTACTCAAGACAAGGCTGAAAGACCAAATATCGATCACAGCGGCTTGAGGGGTGCTGAGATTCTGGTCCGAGCTCTACAGAAGGTACCGGGTGGGGATGTGGGGATCATCTAGGGGCCTTAATAATGAGACTAAGGGTTTGGTGGTGTATTATACTATAAATATGCTAAGGAGCACCAAAATAGTACTGGTAACTACTAGGCTGCTAGAGTGTAGGAGTTTATGGCTTGGTGTCGGGAATACTGTCGTTAATTCCTCAAGCCCCTGTGAAAAAGGACTTGAGTTTGGACATGTTAGCTGGAGCTCCTGAACAGAGGACACTGTGCACACCGAATGGCAATGCTAAACCTAAGCCCCAGGCCCACACTTCTGACCCACAGGACATAAATCCGGGGTTACGCCGTTCAAAACCCACACACTGCAAACCCCTAGTCCTGGTCCAGGGTTAGGGTCAAACCGTACATCCCTGTCGCAAAGACACCGTATAAACCCTCAGCCTCAAAACACGAAAACGCTACGACCTAAACCCTAAATTACAGACATCCCCCCTCAAAGCCCTAACCCCTCAAGCCCCCAAAATCCCAAAACTCCTCTCCCAAAACCTGAACCCACAAACTCAAACTCTAAACCCTAAACCCTATATCCTGAACCCGAGAAACCTAATCGGCTAACATTGCGAAAGGCCGAAGCACGAGCACCCCTTATCAGCCCTCAGACGAAGTTACCTCCCCGGGGTTTAGAAATGATGTTTTAGGGATGTAAGGTTTCGGGTTGATGGTCCATACTTGGAGGATCAGGGGACTTAGTAAGGGTTCTTAAAGGGCTCCTTAAAGGGATCTATAGGGTTCCTTAAAGGGATCTAGAGGGTTTAGGGTTTTAGGGGTTGAGGGCTTGGGGATTAGCCGAGCCGCATCTATCGGATAGGTCGTCTTGTCTGGAAATATGCCTCAGTTGCCAAGGACGGGGCTTTCAGCTGCATTGGGTGTTTCTTTCCCAAGACGGCTGCACTTCAAGGATCATGGTTACAAATAAAGTAACTTTACGTATAATTACATAACGGTTCTATAATTAGCGAAAGGCGCCAATACCACGGCGATTGCTGCCAGAAGTAGGGTGTGCACCTAACTACTCATAACCTTAACTAAGGTACTTATATAACCTACTTAGTAAGTCCCCCGATACTCGACGTAGTCTAGCAGCAGCAGGATGTTACAAGGGCCCAGGATCAGCATCTGATGCGTTTGGGATGGGCTGAAGGCTTTGGAAACCATGAACCCTACTTAAAGGATCATGGGCCTTGGCATCTAGGGTTATAAGTAAAGTAACTATACCGATAGCGTCTGACGACTTATAACCCCAATTAGGATACTTATAACCTTACTTACTAAGTCCCCTGATCCTCCAAGTAAACCCTACAAACTTTAGGTCTGTGGGCCTGAGGCCTCTGTAAGAAAGCGCAAAACATATTGCCTATCTTGCCTTTGGTTAGCTTCCGTCGGTTACGCTTGCCGCCATTCTTCTAAGTTAATCCCAAGCTTCAGAAATACCGTTTTGGGTTTGGGGCTTAGCATTGGCGGTGGATTGCAACTTCAAGCAGTGCAGCTTCGGCCCCCAGCGGGAGCCCAGGAATGAAATGATTGAAGGAGTTCTCTTTCTTGCAACGGCCCTTGTTGTAGCACATTCTTGGGCAACAGCTTGAAAGGAAATCAAAGAGAGCAACAACACACAAAGAACATGAAACCACAATGTCGGCACCTTGATAGGCAACTGTCACGGCTGAGACCCGGCAATACTGACTGGATCGATCGACACTTTGCGCAGATCAAGCTTTTATGCTGCTGTGATCAAGCCAACGGTATTCGCCAGGATGCATGTGGACAGGCACGAGACCAGCTTCTTGACCTGAGCCCACATAGACAAAAGTATAGTATATTACGAACCTTCAAAAGCTTTGGTGCACATGAAGCTAGCATAAAATCAATATGTGCTGCGTGCAAGCTAATAGAATCATGCCGAACCATGTCCCGCGCGTCCGTGCTCGACGCACCCACTGCCTTGCACAAGTTACGGGCCCGAACTTGTACCTATGAAGCGCAGCACCCTAACCCCCGAAACCCCAGACCCCAAGACATATCCATGGGGCGCAAAGCCAGCCAAGAAAGCTTGCCGGGGTTTCCGGCATTAAACCGAACACGATTTTTGCTAGTGCGCATCATTCACTGCTTGGGTATGCAGCAGTAGTCCATTATGTCTGAATACATACTGGCATGGTCATCAATGTATACAGCACTTGCAGCCCAAGACGCCCCGTAGATACGACAGCACTCCATGATGTTGTCGTTCATGAGGGTATTCTCCCGATAGAACCTCATTTTGTCGACTCTGGGGCTGGGCTGCCTCCCCCGGGAATCTTTACGTTCAGGCTTCGTGGCGGATTCGGGTAAATATACTCAGGAATCAATGCGCGCGAGCAGTAGCAGTAGCAGTGGCACTGACAGTGGCATTAGCATTGGCGACAGGAAAAGTAGTGGTAGTCGCCGCAAGAGTAGTAGTTGTCGTCGCAGTCGTCGTCGTCTGGAGGTCGTCGTCGTCGACTTCGCCGTCGTCCTCGCAGCAACCGCTGATACTACTACTGCTACTACTACTACTACTACTGCTACTACCAACACCACCACCACCACCACCACGACTTCTATTGCTACTACTATTAGTATTACTACTACTACTACGACGACTACTACTACTACTACGCCTACCAACACCACCACCACCACGACTTCTATTGCTACTACTATTAGTATTATTACTACTACTACTACGACGACTACTACTACTACGCTGCTACCGCTACCGACGCCCCGACTCAGGATTACTAGGACAACCATATTTACGACGACGACTGCTGCTGCTGATTCACTGCTACTGACAGTCTGACAGTGGTTTCCGCCACTCTTGTCGAAAGCAACTGATGTTTGCAAGACACGTCACTATGATGTTTTCGAGACACTTGGCAACTATCAAGGCTACAGTGGTGCTCAGATCATGTGCGACATACGTGTTTAATGTAGAGGCCATAACAATTAGAATAGGGTTTTTGGGGTTCCTTACTATACTTATAGTATAATCTACTCCCAAACCCTATTTTAATTATTCAGGCCCCTACATTATGAGAAGGCCCCAAAACAGAGGTCGACAGCTGTAGTCTGCTCCCTACAACACCACGAGCTATGCCAAGCCGCTCCACTTTCTTCGCCATGTTGTGGAAGAGCCCTCCCACCCGGGCAGCTAAATGGATGACATGCGTGGGCTTGTACTTCTCAAAGACGGCCTGCCCATGCAAACTTGGCAAACAAGGAAACCCTAAACCCCAAGATCACGAATCTTGTGCAGCATGACGGGCCCTGAGGCCTTCTGGCCATGTCGATGTCTTTCTTACTGTACCGGCCGCACGTCCATGTATCGGGTGCTGACTATACGAGAACAACCTTTGTGCAACCTTTGCTAATACTAATATTGCGAAGAAGTGCAGAAGTGGAAGCGCAGAGCCGCGATGGCAGGTGCAGTAGCTGAAAAAGTAGACGCAGCAGCGGCAGCAACAACAACAAGCAGCAGTAGTGGTAGTAGTAGTAGAAGTAGCAGTAGTAGTAGCAGTAGCAGTAGCAGTAGCAGTAGCTGTAGCTGTAGCTGTAGCTGTAGCAGCAGCAGTACGTACCAGTAGGTAACAGGACCGTACTAGCATATAACTAGCAGTTGGAGAAGTAGTCGTGGTAGTCGTAGTAGGGTCTCAGGGCTTCTAGAGCGCACCTCCGTGGATTTCCTGTCCACAAGGTCACCATCTTTGGATGACAGGAAGACCTGCCGGTTGCGGGTTTAGTGGTTTAGGGTTTAGGGGGTTTAAGGTTTCAGGGTTTA
Organism: Symbiodinium sp. clade A Y106; assembly: GCA_003297005.1. Taxonomy (NCBI): domain Eukaryota; class Dinophyceae; order Suessiales; family Symbiodiniaceae; genus Symbiodinium; species Symbiodinium sp. clade A. Next base: position 130,397 of record BGNK01001487.1, on the reverse strand, counting down.
GTTTAGGGCTTAGGATTTAGGGTTCAGGGTTCAGGGTTTAGGGTTTACCCTAAACCCTAAACCGGAAGTCCTGCCAAACGCACGGCCTTTGAGCAGGAGAAAGCTAGTAGCAAGCTCGGAACAATCACGGCTCCCTATTGTAGTTTCAGTAAAATGTACAACCAAGACCCTGTTGAAATTTCCCAGGCCCTCTACTAGGGCTGAAGGTTGGGCCTGCAGGGTTTCAGGTTGAGGACCGTTAGGGTTCAGGTGCAACCTTTTTAGGGTTTCAGGGTTCGGGATTCTATGGTGAGCTAGAGGTGTGTTTATAAAACAAACCGGAAGCCTGGAAGCGACACCGCCCAATTTAGGGTTGCGTTTGACTTAGGGCTTTATCAGGCTCAGGGATTTAAAGGTTAGGGTTTATAGGGCTTGGGGTTTAGAGCTTTGGGTTTAGGCTTCAGGGATTTTAGGTGTTTCTGCTGGTTTCGGCTTAGGGGTTTATAGGGAAATGAATCCTGACACTGGCGCACCCACTTCTCGTTCTTAGCGAGGTCATCTTCCGCGATCACCTAGCGATAGCCCACGGCTTCTAGGGTTTAGGATTTAGGGTCTATGGTTTTCTTTCTTCAAGGTATCGGCTTCCTGTTGCGGTTGCTTAAGGGGATATGTACCGTGACTATCAGGTCTCCCGGGAGTGCTTCTGGTGTAGGGTAGCTTGTAGGGCATTGTAGGGGTTCCTTCGAATGGGTAGTGCTTAGGATTAAGTGCCAGGGTTTTCCCGCTAGAACTAAGAGTGCAGGGTTTAAGGTGCAGACATTTTCTGGGTACCGGATAATGCAGCCATAGGATGGACATAGTGGGACGAACTGTTACTCTTACGTCCCAAACTCAGAAATCATCGTAGCTGAGGTGTCCTACCTCAGGTTGCAGACCTTGTCGGAACCTTGAGCGGCTGTGCTATCTATGCACATCTGTATGTATATCTATATATATGTATATATGTATGCATATATATGTATGTATATATATATATATATACATATATATATACACACACATATATATATAATGTTAATTACGTGAGTATCTATGGCTGCGGTCAGAAACGTTGAACCCTTACAGCTTACAAGACTACTCCAAGGAACCCTAAACCCTTCAAAGGAACGCTAAAACACACTCTGCTTTGGAACAGCCCATCCCACCCCGAAAGAGGAGGGGGTGGAGAAGCCCTCAACCCTAAGCCTCGAAAGCCACGAAGCGCTAAAACCGGCAAAAGCTCAAACACCCCCGAACGCTGAACAAAATCTAAACTCGAAGCACCCCATAAATCATAAACCCTAAAACCCTTATAGGGTTCCTTACAGCAGCCTCTGTGGTATAAACCTTATACACAACCCTAAAGACCTGAACTTAAAAATTTGCCCCTAAACCCTAAACCGTAAAAATTTGCCCCTAAACCCTAAACAACAACCTGAGGACCTGAACTGAAAAATCTGAGCGAAATCCGGCCTTCTGGATTCCTTTGCCAACGAGGCCCGTGCCACCTGCAGTCAGGGCTTTGCTCTCTCTTTTGTTTGATTTGGTTTAGGTTTTAGGGTTTAGGGTTTAGGGTTTAGAGTGGCTTAAAGGATCTATGAAGGTTCTACCATGCTGTTGTGACGGCTCTACGGTTTGGGGCTTTGGTTTAGGGGATTCTTCTGTTGGTTTGTTCGGCCCTACCTACACAGGTTCTATATGAAATCTAGGGTTTAGGGTATTTCGGGAGGATTTCATGCAATTATGAGTTGAGCATGGCCGGTGTAGGTAGGGGTTCAGGCTCTAGGGCTAAGGGCTTCTGAATAGTTAGTTTCGAGTTGCAGTCGCTGGGGTGGGGCGTGGTTTACACCTTAACTTAGAATGCTCACAACAACCCAGAACACAATATAGAAAATCATGCTAGCAGCCGACAGTCCAGAGGGCCTCGAACAGTGTGACACCGAGTGCAGTGCTTGCAGCCCCCTGGTATAGCCAAAGCATGCTGGAGAAGACGAATGCATTCAGTAGGGCTTTGTCTCTAGGGCCTCGGATCACTTGTTTGCGATTCATCCTCTTATACAAGGCTGACGTGTTCAGCTGCAATTCTTGGAAATGCAGCCGCTACCCACGTTGATCCATTCTTAGAAGAACCCTTCACCCCACACCCTTGTGCAGCCAAGGGTTGGGGAACCTGCCTCGGCTTAGGGGTGCCTTCTTTCAGTAAAGCCCACAAGAAAAGACGACACCACTAAACCCTAATCGCCCTGAAAGTCTCGCAGCAACGATGCCCTTCTGAGTTTTAATCGTCATTGCCTACGTACACTTACACATTCTTCTGACCCACAATCCAACAACCAAACCCCACTAAGCACTCTAGATGATCCGCAAAAGTATAGCGGCCTTATAACTGTAGTCCCCATCAGAAACCCTGGCCGTGCCTGTGACTAAGATCACAGATGCCGCCATGGACCGGCCGGGATCGCTATTTAAAATCTGATCCAATGGCTGAAGTCGAAAACGACAGGAATCGAGCCCACGCCGAAACACCAACAGCAAGTCAGGAGTACTAATGAGACGTTTCCTGCACTGTGAAACGCAAGCATCAAAAAGTCATATGAATACGGTTTCCCATGCTACGATCAGTGATTGAAAATGTTGAAATTGCATGAAATGAACGATTAGGAAGTGTACCTCAGGAACGACCAGCACAGAAACAAGTGGAAAAAAACTGAAGGCAAGGAGGTTCTGAGCTGATGCAGCAAAGGTGCGAAATGGCTCCGTAGGCCTCCGAGCATAGACTAAAGGGAACAACGGCCCTGAACCGCAACTACATAATTTGCTTGTGAATTTCTGCAAGTTTTGCAAAGGTTATGAAGTAAGTATATATATATATATATATGTCTTGGGTGGCCTCCCGATCAGAAATCAAGAATCAAGAACCTAGTAGACGGAGCCCGAAATCAACCATGCGTTACAACGCCAAGTGCTTTCCGTCTCCGCTTCATGCTATCATGTCTGCGATGTTCAGTGGTTTTGGGCTCTGGGGTGCAGCCTCGTTTCAAGTGATATCTCGATGGTGCTTTGAGCAGATTTCAGTATGATTTGATGGTGATAGTGATGCTGCCGGTAATGATAATATAGGGGTCTTAATAATTAGAATAGGATTTTGGTGCCCATTATACTGTAAGTCAACTGTAAGCATAATAAGGACCCCCCCTCAAAAAAAAAAAAAATAGTGTTGGTAGTTATTTAGGCCACTATAGTAAGGAAGCCGAGAGGGAGAAGCAGGACGATGATGCTGAGGCTGGCGATGGGGCTTGTGACGGTGACAGTTTGGGCATCGAAGGAGGATGCGGAAGATGCTGGTGATAGTGCGGTGATGGTTTTGGGTTTGGCGTTTGCGATAGGAGCTGCTACATAGGTGATGGTGTTGCGGTCGCGGTTCTGGTAGTGACCCTGTGGCTGCCGCGGTGGCGATGTCTGGATAGCCGGTTGCTGATGCAGCACAGTGACAGAGTGACAGGACAGCACGCAGGAGGTTAATATAGGGCCGAATAAATTAGAAACAGGTTTTGGGTCCATTCAACTTTGCTTATAGTATGATGAGGGCAGTGATGTTCCTTCATGGCATGGATCTTTGAGTTTTCTTGTGGCTAAGAATTACTGGTTTCATCATCACGGTAACCCCTTAACAAAACTCATTCTGACTGTCTGCTCACAGCTGCACAAGCTCATGACGGATGGCTGCAGCTCTCGAAGGGTCTACAGAAAGTACCAACGTCATGGATGCTTGGCATGAGAAGTATACGCTGTACGTGGTACTTAGACCGCACCTTAAACCCCAAACCCTACGCCTTATTAGACTTTTTGGTGTTCAGACCCTGGCTGCTGAAAAGACTGCGCTTGACATACCAAGGCTCGTCGTCGTTGCGGATCACGAATGTCCAAGCCGTGAGCCTCAAAACGAAGGATGGGGTTTAGGGTTTAGGGCTTCGGTTTAGAAGTTTGGGGCGTAGGGCTTCAGGTAAGAAATTCGGGCTTTTAGTTATAGTATAATGGGCCCCAAAACCCTATGCCAGTTTTCGAGGCCCCTATAGTACTCCAAGAACTCCATCCCTGCAACATACGTAGGAGTCCCTATGATTAGAACAGCATCTTGGGGTACATTCGACCTGTGCTATATAGCGTCTGTAGCTGCTTACAAGCGAATACAAGCAATAAGTATCCCAGACCCCCGGGAGGATCTAGAAAGTAGATCCCCTAATTTGGGGCCCCATACTTCTGAGGGTACTTGATAGGAACCCATTAAGGGATCTACTTTTTAGATCCTCCCGGGGGTTCTGGTATGCGAACCTCTGCACAATGCTACGAGTAGAATCCTCTTGGGGTCTACAGAAAAACCCCTTAGAGGTTTAGGAGTTTAGGGTTTAGGGGTTTAGGGCTTTAGGGGGTTGGGGTTTAGGGTTTAGGTGTTTAGGGTTTAGGGGTTTAGGGTTTAGGGGTTTAGGGGTTTAGGGGTTTAGGGGTTTAGGGGGTTGGGGTTTAGGGTTTAGGCGTTTAGGGTTTAGGGGTTCAGGGTTTAGGGGTTTGGGGGTTTAGCGGTTTAGGGGTTTAGGGTTTAGGGTTACCCCAAAAATGTTGGAAACCGGATTAGGGCCAAATAGTGCTGGGATTCCCTATACATTACTCTTAAGGATAGAGGCTATTGGGTATCCAACTTTTGGGCTTCTACTGTATCAGGATTTATAGACAAAGCAGCTTCAAAGACACATATACTCCCCGAGATCTTAACCAATAGCCTGGCGCACGGTGCGAGTTGGTTCAGGGCTTCGGGAGTTTGTTCTGGGATTTCGATGTGAGGTTTTTTGAAAAGTGCAGGGATGTGAGGTTTAGGGGGTAGGGTTAGGGTCTCAGGATTAGGTATAAGGGTTTGTGGTTTATAAATGATTAAGGCCCGAGAAATCTAGTTCCAGCCCAGCCACGCACCGCCCAATGCCCAGAGGATGCCTTCAACAGCCATAAAGACCTGTGTGCAAGTGTTGGTCTCTATAGCCTTGTTTGCTGGTGTTCCCAACAACCACCTCCACTCGCACCACCACTTTTTTCTTTTCTAGTAGTAGTAGTAGTAGTCGTCGTCGTACTACTACTACTACTACCACCACCACTACTACTACTCCTGCTACTACTCCTGCTACTACTACCACTACTGCTCCTGCTACTGCTGCTGCTACTGCTTTCTTGCTACTGCTACTGTTACTGCTACTGCTGCTACTGCTGCTACTGCTGCTCCTGCTGCTGCTGCTGCTACTGCTGCTACTGCTGCTACTGCTGCTACTGCTGCTACTGCTGCTACTGCTACTGCTGCTACTGCTGCTACTGCTGCT
>BGNK01001487.1:121580-125004 GCA_003297005.1 Symbiodinium sp. clade A Y106 | reverse complement strand
GCGACTGCGACTGCGACTGCGACTGCGACTGCGACTGCGACTGCGACTGCTACTGCTACTGCTACTGCTACTGCTACTGCTACTGCTACTGCTCCTGCTGCTGCCGCTGCTGCTACTCCTACTCCTACTCCTACTCCTACTCCTACTCCTACTCCTACTCCTCCTCCTCCTCCTACTCCTACTCCTACTACTACTACTACTACTACTACTTCTACTTCTACTTCTACTTCTACTTCTACTACTGCTACTACTACTACTACTCCTACTGCTACTGCTGCTACTGCTACCCTACTGCTGCTACTACGACGATGACTACTACCACCCCTTCCACCCCTTCCCACCCCTCCCACCCCTCCCACGCCTTCCACCCCTTCCACCACTTCCACCACCACCACTACCACCACCAGCACCACCACCACCACCACCACCACTCCACCACCACCACCACGACACGTGTAACTTAGCAAGCAATGATGCTTCACCGTTGCGGGTAGTGCTGGTCGTGCGGCAGCTGCTGCTACAAGCACGACAATGTGGTGGCAGAGACTGGCAAGTTGGTGTGTCAGCCGACTGAACCCAAATCCCAAAACCCAAAGTCCCCTAAGCCCTAAACCCAAATCCCTAGACCCAAGTTAGTCTCAACATCCTGCTGTTGATAACCACCAAGTACAGTACTGGCTGCGGAGCGAGCCTGAAAGACCAGCTCCAACTCATCGGTGAATTGAAACCACTTGAAGGTAGCAGTGCCAACCTCGCACATCTAGGGTTTGCTTGCGGCTTTTGAGGTCGCGCACAATGGGTACTCGGGCGAAAACTCGGACAGATTCCAAATCGAGGCACTCGGTTGTGGTGACATCCCTACAGCTTCCAATAGCTTGAGACTGAAGTCAAGTCACATCAAAGAAGGCGCTCCTCTACAAAACATGCCGCAGCATTCGAAGTTTGCCTCCTTTCAAGGTAATTTCACAATGAATGCCCAAGCAGCCAGAATCGTGAACGGGACGATCAGGGTGAGTCCTCCACGTTGCGTGCAACACGATGATAAGTGGAAAAGGCTTCGGGACTCTAAGTTTCGGCGCGGTTTGCCAAAGCAACTGAGCAATCGTAGGACGGCCGAAGACTCAGACTTTATTTTTCCATATCCAAATCTTACCAGGTCCGGCAGCCTGCAATGATGTTGCTCCAATCCGCCGCAGCCACCAGCCACCGTGGGGGCACTCGCTTGGATTCCTGGCACAGCCAAAGCCGCAGGACTATGCCAGACGCGCGAATTCGAAATCGGCGCGGCCTTTAGTCTCGCAACAGACTGCAATTGTGATAGGCCGCCATGCATGCGTTGAAAAGCAAATGCTGACGGTGGAGCAGATTCCTAATGTATGCAGTTTTATTTATGCAGCTAATTATGTGTATGTGTATGTGTATGTTCAGGTATATGCAATGTATATGTCATATGTATATGTATATGTTCGTGTAGATGTATATGCGTATGCGTATGCGTATGCATATGCATATGCATATGTATGTGTATATGTATGTGTATGTGTATATGTAGATGTACACGTATATGTATATGTATATGTATATGTATATGTATGCGTGCAATCCGAAAACGCAGGTCGCTGAGCGGGGGTGTAGCATGCATATGTATGTGTAATTGTACATGTATATGTATGTTTAAATTATGTGTATGTGCATGTGTATGTGTGTACACACACACACACCGTACGCCTTATAAAAAACTTTATGCTACCTCTCATTCAGGGATACTAAAAGGTTTCTTCTACTACCCCAGATCCGGGGTACTATGATGTCTGCTAGAGGCCTCTGACAGTAACCCTTCTACCTACTTGTCGGGTATCATGGGGAACTAAAAGGTTAACCTTTTTCATAATACAAGGAATATATAGGGATTATACTACCCCAAAAAGGTTAAAGGTTACCTACTCTACTTCTAGGAGTAGCCCCATGTAATGAAATGACTCGACCAGCCTCCCGAACGCTAAACTCTAAACGCCAAGCCTCTTTACCCTCAGCCCTTATACCCTGAACCCGAATATAAGAATAGGTTTTGGGGCCCGTTATACTATAATTATATTAAGGGACCCCCCAAAAGTATGGGTAATTATTTAAGCCCCTAAAGTATGCCCTAAACCCTGTGCCCTAAACCCTAAACTCCTAAACCCTAACTCCTAAACCCTGTGCAGTCCAGGTTGGCAGAGCTCCCCATGCTTGCACCGTGCGGCTTCCAGGAGGCTTTGCTCGGGCACGGCAGCTGCGGCGGTTGGGAGGTCGGTTCAAGGGTTTCCTGGACCCCAAGACACCTACCTTTTTAGGGCTCCATATATGATTTCCTTATATAAGTCCTTAAAAAGGTAGGATATTTGGGGTTAAGGTTATGTCTAGATCTACAGGAGCTTGGGGTTTCAGGGTTTCGGGATGTTTAGGGATATTATAGGGATCAGGGTTTTGGGGGGTTAGGGCATTAGGGCTTTAGGGGCTTAGGGTTCGGTTGAGGGCTTAGGATTTAGGGTTTGTGGTGCACTTTATGCTTGAGGCTGGTGTCCTACTCTACGATGAACCCTACACACAACTGGGCTTCCAGGGCTCTACCTTAACCGACCAGAACCTACTTTTTGTAGGGTCCCTATAAACCCCATATTGGGGTTTCTAAGAAGAACCTACAGAAAAGTAGGGTTTAGTAGGTCGTCAAAGTAGGGCCAGGAAAGACTTTCACCGGCCGCTTTGTCATGGATCTCCTGCGTGGCCGCGGTTGGCTGAAAGCCATCGGGGCCTTGATTTGGAATCGGATTAGGGGCGCTCTCTAAGGGTCCCTTTAAGAGAATCCAGGCTTCGTTAAGGGTCCCTTTAAGAGAATATAAGGCTTGTGTCATGGGTTCTCTAAGGGTACTATAAGGGATTTAAGATTTCGGGTGCAGGGTTTACGGAGTTCTGGGTTCACGGTTTTGCATTGTTTTTAGGTTCAAGGGTCGCTGGCTGCAGTGTTCTGGGGGGTTGTGTTCAGGGCTTCGTTCGGTTGTTAAACCCTGAACCCTAAACCTCAACCCCTAAACCTTAAACCTTGAACCCTAAACCCTGAACCTTAAACCCTAAACCTTAAACCCTAAACCCCAAACCCTAAACCCCAAACCCTTTTGAATGTGGGTTCCAAGTTTTTCCGTCGAAGACCAGGGCCAGGAGATCGGGGTCATGCTGCGCTGGATCTCACGCTTTCGTGAAGAATCCCTCGATTGAGGATTACCTAGGGTTCCTTTCAAGGGATCTATAAGGGATCTATAGGGTTTAGGGTTTAGGAGACTCCAAAATCCCTTAATTGAGGAATATACCGTAAGTTATCGTAGGATGCTTAATCTGATTGTATATCCCTCAATTCGGGGATCTTGGAGTCTCCTAAACCCTAAACCCC
>BGNK01001487.1:76580-116580 GCA_003297005.1 Symbiodinium sp. clade A Y106 | reverse complement strand
GTGTATACTTGTAGCAAGGTATAGGATTCAAATAAGGTGCAAGGTGCTGTTAGATAAGGAGCTGAAGAGATGCAACAAAGATAACCCTAAACCCTAAACCCTAAACCATCAACACGGCTTGCTTGGCTTCCGTAAAGCATACTCGGTGTGGAGTTCGGATCGGGGTCCGCATCAAGCCCATATTAGGGTTTAGGGTATAGGGTTTAGGGTTTAGGGTTTAGGGAATTCGAAAATCGGTGCCTGGCTGTGGGCCCTCACTCACTAGGACGCTCTGTTTCTTTGAGAAATGTATACTCGAAGCTCTTGACTAGGGCTTACCCGAGACCCGGAATCTGAAAACCTTTCGAAAAAAGCTTGTCTAGGTGGCGCTTTTAAAGCGTTTGAAAACTACTAATAATTAAGATCCTCTTAATCCCAATAAGGGAAAATGTAAAATGTCCCAAAGCCCTAGCTAGTTGTAATATAGGCTTTAGGGCTCCCTGGGCTCCTTGTAATATCCCAGGGCCTCCAAAACCCCTATTTAAGGAATAGAGCTTAAACCTAGGGGTTCCGTAAAGGGCTCCTTAAAGGGATCTATTAAGGGCTCTATAAGGGAATTAAAGAATATACCTTAAATAATATTTGGAATCCTATTCTGATTTAAGGTATATTCCTTAATTAAGGGGTTTTGGAGGCTCTGGGATAGTGCTGAAGAGCCCTCGGTGCTCCGTTCGACCTTTACAGAAGCACCCAGTGATACCGGTAGCGAGCTTAGTACAGGTTGTAGGGTTTAGGAGTGTAGGGTTTAGAGTGTATAGGGTTTAGAGTTTACGGGCTCAGGGGTTTGGGCCACATGTACTCCAGGAACGCGAAAGACACATAGTTCTTGCAGTCCCCAGATAACAATAACTACACACTACAATTGTCAGTCTAATGATTAATTACGGCCCCCATGTTTCATGCTGTATAGATCTAAACCCTACTTAGGGTGCCGTATTATGATTTTTATAGCAGGTTATTCGGGTTTCAGGTAAAACCTGTAAACCTATAAATCCTTGCGTCGGGTCGTTTCGGAGCAGGACGGCCTTCCCGGGAGGCGAGCGGCGTAGCATCACCGATGCCTGGAGGAGCACATCGCGTCGCAAGATCTCAATCATGATCCACGCCCCAGAAGCTAACAATACTAGTACTAATGATAATAGTCGAAAAAAATCGTCAGCATAATCACAAAACTAATCGTACTAGATAGATAAAGGCCCTAATAAGTCTAGGCTCAAATGCCAAGCACAAGCGAGGATCTTGTCCCGATCTCGTGCGGGGTCCCCGAAACAGACACCACATGCGGAATTCCAAAAGTTCCTACCTAAACCTCAAACCCTAAACTCAATCCCTTAACCACTGGCTTCCGTAATAAAGGGGCCTTAATGATTAGAATGGGGTTTGGTGGTATCTTATACTTAATTGTAATAAGGAGCCCGCAAAACCCTGTTCTAAGTATTAAGGCCCCTAATGTAGAACCCTATTTTAGATCCCTTTTAGAACCCTCTACATAAGGATCCCTTTAAAGGAACCCCTATTCTAATTTTAATTATTAAGGCCCCTACATTACACGAACACCTTACTAGGCAGACGCAGAGTCGGAGGCCTTCTGCCCGAATCAGCGCCTGGCGACAGGGCTCCGCAACGTGCGGTTTGGGGTCAGGGTTTAGGGTTTATAAGGCTTATGGAGATTATAAGGCTAATAGGGTTTAGCGGGTTTATAGGGTTTATAAGCCATATAGGGTTTATAGGGTTTTATGCGTTTTATAGGGTTTATGGGGTTTATAGGGTTGATAGGCCTTATGAGGCTTATGGGGTTTATAGGGTTTATAGGGCCTGTAGGGTTTATAGGGTTTTTAGGGGGTTTTGGGGTTTAGGAGATTGGTGTTTAAGGGCTGAGGGTCGGTTGCGTGAAAGCCACCACCGCTTCGGACAAGCAGAATGCCGAGTGTTTCAGGAATAGTGTCGGCACAAAACTGACTGTTGGTCTTAACGTCAAAGACCCTGAACCCCACCCCATACAACCTGATAGAACACTGTAAACCCCTACAAAAACTAGAGAAACCCCTACAAACTCAACCTTCCGAGACCCTTACATACCCCCTACATAATATGAGCCCTTCTTTAAACTCCTACATAAATACCATTAAATACAAGAAATAACAAAACCCCAAACCCTAAAGCCCCAAACCCCCTATAAACCCCTATAAACCCTATAAACCCCATAAGCCCCATCAGCCCTATCAACCCTATAAACCCCATAAACCCTATAAACCCTATCAGTATCGATCGGTTGCCTCTGAGGCTTCTGCGATTACCAGGTCCCAGGGCTGACACTTTTTGAGGATCCTGGGTAGGGTTTAGGGTTTAGGGTTTAGGGTTGGTTTGGGGGTTTTGGGTTTAGGGGTTTAGTGGTTGAGGGGTTTCGGGTTTAGGGCTTTAGGGTTTAGGTTATGAATGAAAATGCTACCACGATTGCGAGTATTGTTAATGCTACTGTTCTCACTGTTAAGTTAATCATACTGGAATTGTTGTTGTCAGACTTGCTATTGTCAGTGAGATTCCTGGGGAACCCTTGCTGCGGAGTTTAACTTTGATCCTAAACCCTAAACCCTAAACCCTAACCGTCTATGAGTCTTCTCTCGAGTTCTATAAAGGTGTCGTCTTGAGGATCCTGGTGAGGAGTGGTAGCAGTAGCAGTAGCATTAGCAGTAGTAGGAGTAGTAGTAGTAGTAGTAGTAGGAGGAGGAGGAATAGTAGTAATAGAACTAGGAGTAGGAGTAGGAGAAAAAGTAGGAGTAGTAGTAGTAGCAGCAGCAATATTGCTATTAATGACAGTGTAGATATGGTTGAACGTCTGTGATTAAGGGCCCTTGTTTCAATAAGGGTTCCAAAAGGGTTTTGGAAGGCTATACAAGGAAGCTGGAGGGCGTGGGTCTGTAAGGGTTCAAGGAAAGATGTGTACGGGCTTCAAGGGATTCCTACAATAGTTCTATAGGAGGTGGGAGCGGGTAGAAGCTCGATCAAGCACAAAAGTTCCCGACCACTTGGCGGCAACAGCTGCAGCAGCAGCGACATGGTCAATGAGAGTAACAAATACAACGTCATCGACCAACAACCAAGACGTGACAAAGTGCCCCCTTCGTATGCACAACAGACGCGATGAACGTACCAGGATAATAACCATTTGGCAGCCACTCGAGAAAACGGACGTCATCTGAACTCACAGCGCCGGCAGCAACAAACATTATTGCGAATGGCTGCGGCTTCAACAAGAGCGCCACCGACGCCACCGCCACCAGCAGCAGCACCACCACCAGCAGCAAAACCACCACCAGCAGCAAAACCACCACCAGCAGCACCAACAGCAGATTCAACAACTAGCAAACCATCGCAACAGCTACTCCTCCCAATACTAAACGCCCCCACCCCCTGCAATGGAAGCTCGAAAAGTGTGTTCATCATTAGGGGGGCGATTATCTCTGCTGTCATTTTTGCGGATCTTGCTCTTGCCTGCTCTTGCTCTTGCTCGTGCTCCTGCTCAGCGCTTGCTCCTGCTGTTGCTCCTGCTCTTGCTCCGGAACCCGGCTGTAGTGGGCAGGGATGTTTTTGGTGGGTTTCCGGAAAGTGCTTGTATTATTAGGGTGTTTAGTAAAAGGGAAGTGATTACGGCTCGTAGTATCCGGGCGAAGGTGACACTGAGAGTTCTGGGGTTGGGCACTGCCTGCTGGAATGTTGCCAATAGTGTGCCCAACTCGCAATTCATGCCCAGCAGCTTGTCTTGCATGCCATCCAACACCCCGACATAGCCACGACCATCTGAAAGCTTGATGTACCTGGGGGCTACCGCACATTCACCCAACCCCAAGCACAGGATCAAAAAAGCAAGAAAGGAGGGAGGGAGGGAGAGAGAGAGAGAGAGAGCGAGAGTGTGTGTGTGTGTGTTGTGTGTTTGTGTCAAGGAGAGTGGGAGAGAGAGAGAGAGGGAGAGTGTGTGTGTGTGTGTGTCGAAGAGAGTGAGAGTCAGAGAGAGAAACAAAAGCAAACAAATGGCGAGAGACTAAGAGAGAGAGAGAGGGTGAGAGAGACAGAAACAAACACACACACACACACAGATAAACAGAAGAGAAAGGACTCGGAACAAAAGGCCTGGGTTTTGTTTTTGAAGGGTGCAGCTTTCCTGCGAACTGAAAACGCTATAGATCTACTTCGCAGTGCCATCACTAAATCACGAAACACCCACGGCAGAAGTGCAATAACATGAACAACAAACAACTAGAAACCGATAAGCATTTAGATTTTACGGATAAGGTTTGGGGCTTAGGGTTTGAGGATCAACTGGCTAAACAAAGAGATGCGACGATTTGCTGAGCTAGGACAATATCCGTCACAATAATTGCAACGGTGCTCGAAGCGAAAGCACAGATCAACCGTGGCTGTGGACAGCAAGACTGGTGAGGAGAGATACCCATCAGCCAGACGTGGTCGCAACACTGTAGTGGCAAAGACCAACCAACAAGGCATGCGTGCCGAGATCATGGTGACAGTCGCTTCTGTCAGCAAGGACGGCTGCCATTTGCGCAGTGATGACAACAATCCACAAGTTCCGGAAATGAGCAGTGTAGCTGCAAAAGCATCATCAACAATCAACTTCAACGATGAGTTGGTAGGAAACTCGATACATGACTTTCGCTGCAACAGTTGCTGCTCGTGCTGCATGGCGCCTCTGCCCAGTAACATCTTGCAGAAAGCACCATCTTATGCTCCGTGAAACCGGGGAGGAGCTTGACAACACAAAAAAAAACCCAATACAGAGGCCTCAATAATTAAAACAGGCTTTGGAGGTTGTGAAGTATCGTTTTCTAACTCTAAACCCTAAACCGTTTCTATCAAGGAGATCCATGGATAATGTCTCCAAAGTAGCCGGATTAGCCTGATAGTTGACATGTGGGCCTACAGCTGACTAGTTGGGTTACTCCCTGATAATTAGTTGACATGTGTGGCCTGCAACTGAAGGTAGCTTATCAAGAAGTTGGGTAGTCTAAGTGGGGGTTGATCAAAATTATGGGCCCTTTTGGGGTTTGTATTATAGTATATTCCTTATAGTCTAGGGGACCAAAAGGGGCCCATAATTTTGATCAACCCCCAAGTACCGGAATCAATCCTATCCCGGGCATGCCTGTGATTCCTCGCTGCTTCAGACAAGCAGCAGGACTTCCCCGTCTTCTCCTTTAACCTGCGGTTTAGGGTTTAGGGTTTAAAAAACAATGAATCAAACACAGCCGCTGCATTCTCAGAGAGCGTGCTCGTCAAGTAGCTTTGAGAACAATACCGCTATATCAAGGAACTTACTCCAAACCCAAAGCGCTAAGCCCTAAACCCCTAAACTAAACTGGACCCTAAGAAGGAAAAGTACGACTTGCTCCGACCCCTGCATTAAACCCGAAAGCCTAGGCTGTGGATAGCAGGTTCTTTGCTGGATCACCTAGCCCACATGCGGTCTCCACTCAAGGCTAGTACACTTGCAATAAGAGTAATAAGAGGCCTTCATAACCAGAACAGGGCTCTAGGGTATATTATAATTAGTAACCTATCTGGATGGAGACTACAGGGGATATCATTAAAACCTGTACTCAGGCACTACTAGTATAATGCCCCCAGCCCCCCACTTCTTTGCAGAAGCCCGCGTAGTAGAACAGGGGCCAAGTCTCTAACGGCAGCCTGGACAATAAACGGTATTAGAAACTATTCCGACCCCTATATTCCCCGAACCACCTCCTCGTCGACGTTCACTGTATCTGTGACGTCTGGATCCAAGTTCTGTCCAGCCACCTGCACGACAGCGCTAAAGAACGTAATACCGGGGCCTTAAAGAATAGACTAGAGGGGTGTATCATGGTAGCATAACAATATAATAATCGGGAGTGCCAGGGATAAGATAGGAGGCTTGCAAAAAACACCTGGGGCCTTGTCTAAGGTAGCACTTCTGTGGGACCCTGGCGATGTGCAGGCCCCATGATAGTCTGATAGACTGCTGATGTCGGTCTAAGGGAATATGCTTCAAAGTGTTAAAACCTGATCTATACGCCTATATCCTGAACCAGAAGAATTAACTGTAGCGTTATCTCTGGGCAGTACTATGGTTATAGGCTATAAGCAGTATAGACGTTGTCCGCCGATGGTCGTGGACTGACGTCTCATGGTCTGCGGTTTCACATTCCGAAGCTCATGCACCCCAAATGTACCTAAACCCTATAGCCAACCCTAAACCCTAAACCTAAAAACCCTAAACCCATGTTTCTCGATACCTCGACACGTAAGCCTGACATGAACTCCCGGAGATGCACCAAAAGCCCAAAAACCCTGCAGTAATATAGGGGACTCAATAATTAGAATGGGGTTTTGGGATATATTATACTATAAATATATTACGGAACCCCCAAAATAAGTATAGGTAATTAATTGTTAAGGCCCCTATGGTACACAACAAACCAAATCCGGAAACAATCAGCCCGATACACTACAGTAGAGCCTAAACAATACACAACCTACTTAAACGCGGGCTCATTACGATGCCTTCTGGTAAATCTCTTCCCAGCGCGTCTTCCAGTACAGTTGGTGTCCTCATGTGGAGATTTCAAGAAACTGGTGGGTCCGTCAACAGGGAGTAAGGGAGAGCCCAATACTTCTTAGATAAGTGTAATATGCTGTGAACTAGAGTGAACCCCAGAAAGTTGGAACATGGCTTTAGGAGGATTAGTGCTAGGATCCCTTATACTTTACCTTAGGGACATGAGGATGATGATGTTCCAACTTTCTGGCTTCTACTATGATAGTACTGTAACGCCCCTTTAATTCTAAGATGTGTTCTTTATCTCAGGAGCATTGGGCTCTCGAAAGCACTAAATGAAAACCTTCCTAAACCCATACCAAGCCCCTGCTGTCGGACACGGCCATCTGCGTTTCAGAGCTTGTAGAAGCCATAGAGATGTCAAGGGCTAGCACCCTAAGAACACAATTGGACAACACTGATTTTCCACTTCCGACTGGATATGAGCCACCGAAGTCCGTCGCGAGCTATATACATAAGGGTGCCTTTCAGGGACTGGGCTAGAGCGGCTACGACTCTTCAACGGATACAGCATACAAATCAAAAAAACACACATAAGGGCACAGGGTCGGGAATCAGGGCCGGACATGCCTTAGACACACCATGCACAGTTAACAGTGTGGCCAAGTACACACTGCTTAGCTGAAAATTCAGCTGCCGATCGCACCGCTGGCAGATAAAAACGAGAACATCTCGACCCAAACATCAAAATCACCCACAAGTCGTAGGTCGTGGCAAACCTGATAAGTCCTTTGTTGCGAAAAGTGGATAGGCCAAAGAACGCTCAGAATGGTTATTGCTGGTCATCCAGCAAAACACAGAGCACACAGGGGTATGTACCCAAGCTACAGAAGACGGCAATCCAGGACATCTCCCAAGCAAACATGCCAGGAAGGTAATCGGATAGATGCAGAACGGCATGTCTACGGTAATCTGACACACTATTCGGGAGGACTGGTGCAAAGACTCCGCCTCCAGATTGTTCTTTCTCCTTAGTCGAGGCTGCGGCGGGTGTTGCGAGTGCCTTCAGAGGCTTGATGTGAAGTTTCGAGCATCTACAGGGGTGCTACTACCCTTGCTTGCTCTCCCTAGTCCTACACCATAGAACTGCAGGGCCCTGGCTTTCGGGTGTGTTCTGTGCGGTCGCGCACTCGGGTATCAAACGCACCGAGTTGAGCTTTCGTGTTACTCTATGAGGGTGTACAGGGCTCTGTTTGCTATGACCCGCTTGCACGGACGGGTACAAGGTCTATGGTTTTAGGGCCTTTTAGTTTATGCATGCTTTGTGGTGAATAGACTGTAATAGACTGAGTTTCCTGACGCAGAGAATCTCCGGCAAGGCTGTCGTACATATAGGACATCTGGTTATGATGTGCCTACTCGATCAGGAATAATTAACTCCGAAACCCTAAACCCGCCAACCATAAACCCTAAACCCTGAACCCGCAAATCGCACACCCAAACCCTAAACCCTAAAACCTAATTCAGACATCTAGGCCTTTCTTCCGCGAGGGTCCAGGGCTTGAAGATTGCGAGTCGCAGATCCGCGGCTTCTGCTGTCTGGTGCTTAGTAGGGAATGGGGGAATGGATGCCTATAGTAGTCCCTAATAATAGTCTCCATAATCCATTCCCCCATTCCCTACTAAGAACCAGACAGCTTTGAATTCGGTTTAAGTCTTCGGGTCCTAAACAAGGCCCAAGGCCTGAAATGTGGGGGGCGGGGGCTTAATAAATAGAACAGGGTTTGGGTTTAGGGTTTAGGGTTTGGGGGGGGTAGACTATAATATATTATCACAAGGAACCTTGCGGAATAATGTTGGTAAACATTCTAACAGGCTTCTACATTGCACCCGAAAACACTAAACTCTAATGTAGGGGCCTCAATAATTAGAATAGGGCTTTGGGGTATACTATACTGTAAACATATGAAGGAACCCCCAAAATAGTATAGGTAATTACTAAGCCCCTTATACTATATCCCGAAAGCCCTGCACCGAAATCCGCTATCCCGGAGGGGCCAGGGCCAGAGTCGGCCAAGAGTCTTTGAAGTGCCCTTCCACCAAGATGCAGGAGTACCTAAGTCAGGGTTTCGAGTTCCGGTGTTCGGTTTAGGCCGGGTTTAGGGTTTAGAGGGCCCGGTATCCTTACCACTATCAATACTTTTGTCGGTCGCTTATTCGTTTTGTGATTATTGCTTTTCTGTTCGTATTACAAACCTCATTATGGTATAGGTCAGGGAGGGTGTGTAGGGTTTGGGGATTGGGGTGAAGGGGTTTAGGGTTTAGGGGTTTTGGGTTTCGGGCGTCGAGTTCCGGTATAAGTCTGAGAGAGTTTGGAGTTTTGGCTTGAAGCTAGGGGCTGAATGCACTGGTGCAACGACTCCAAAGCCCAACAACAAAAACTCGCATGCTGACAACTGTAGCAAGGAATACCGATAGCTACGATGACACTAGCAGAGAGACTCTAAACCACTTCTTTCATTAAGGAAAGTATCTTGAAGTGTAATAGGATCCCTAATAACGTTGAACATGTATTCCATAATTCAAGGCAGCACAAGAAACGACGCCAATAAAACCTATTAGGATGGCGGAGGTCCTTAAACCCCAAACCTTAAACTGCCCTAAACTTTCCCTAAACCCGAAATCCTATACCCTCAACCCTACATCCTGAATCTTAGACCCAAATCCCCAAACCGTAGTTACACCTTGAACGCAAAGATGGATCCTAAATCCTGAACCTCAAATTCGTGCCCAGATTGGTCCCGAGTCATCGGGAAAACACGTCTCAGCGAGCAGAAGCAGAATGCGTGGACAAGACTTTAAAAACTCCCCAGACACTCCAAAACCCCTTAATTAAGGAATATACCTTAAATCATAATAGGGTTCTTAATATGACTTAAGGTGTATTCCATAATTAAGGGATTTTGGAAGGTCTGGGTCCAGACACTAAAACCCTGAACACTCCAACGCCCGAAACCCGAGCCCCTGAACACCCTAAAACCCTGGACATCTTAAAAGCCAGAAACCCTGAAACCCTCAATGATTCTAGGGTTTAGGGCTTTAAGGTTTAGCATTAACCCAAAAACCTGAACCTAAGCTTTAAGCCCTAAACACCCTGAAAACCCGAAGCCCTACAACCTTCCAACCTACATCCGTTGATTCAATCCCAGTGTCCCCTCGCTTACCGCCCAGTCGAACTTCTCCTTCGCTTTCTCATAGTCACCGAAGCCCTCGTCCTGGCAAGAGGGGGCCACTGGGGCAATTGGGATTTAGGTGTTATAGGGGTTTAGGGTTCGGGGTTTAGCATTTAAGGTACGAGGATGTATAGTGGTTCATAAGTTCCGAGGGTTCACAAGGGGTTGGTGTAGGGGCCTTGCGATAATTGGGTTGGAGATTTGGGTATGCTATATATGCATACAGGCCTTAGGGACTACAAGGGAGAAGGGTTGAGGAGGAGTTCTTTAACCACTTTCTGGCATTCTTCTATAAGGTTTCTAGGAGACTTTCATTTAGGTATGTAAGCGCTTCATTTGATATTTAAGAAGGCTCGAAAAGGGCGCTTGGGCTTCGCCATCACCGGGTTGGGGGATTTTCAGCCTTCGGATCTTCGGGGTTCGGTTGATAGATTTTAGGGCCCCGAAAAAGCACATAAGCAAAAATAAGGATAGGGATATCGCATATAAACCCCCTTATAGTGAAGCCCAAGAAGGTAGGGATATCCCCATAAAATGCTTATGCTTATGTGCTTTTTGGGTCCCTTAGATTTGAAGGTGTATGGCTTACGCGGTTGCGGGTGAGGCGTGGAGGCGTGTAGCGGTGTAGGTCCATGAGCCCTACATCGGTCAAAAGACTCATGACCCGAACCTAAATCCTATGCAACTTACTGGCATCACCCGACACACCCTAACCCCATATCACCTACCTGTACCAGTTACACACAAAACCCCAAACCTGAAAACCTCCATGCAATTCGTCTTTCGGGTCCTTTGAATTCTGAAAAGAGTAATCCTCTTCCCAGAGGACGACGTACTTGAAGGCCTTAGGGCGTTCAGTGATGACGATGGTTATGCATCATAAGCATTATTGTATTTAATCTTGTGAGGTTTAAGGTTGAATAATATTTGTGAGTATTATCAATCTTAAGCATTACGGTATTAGTCTTGTTGTTATTGTTACTACCCCTACAGCCCAAATCAAACAAATAAGTATCGCTGTGCTCTTCCTGCTCCTAGTTTTTACTACCCTAAGCCTTAAACCATCAAAAGCCCTAAACCCTAAAACCCTAAAGCCCTAAACCCTAAACCCCTCGAGGTTTGGTGCTCCATAAGAAGCTTTGGAGGCATGGGCCAGCACGTAGATGTAGGGTTGAGGGTTTATGGTTTGGGGGTTGAGGGTTTAGGCTTAGGGGTTTAAACGTTTTAAGGGCTCATGGTTTTGGGGCTTTAGGGTTTGGGGTTTTGGCAAAGGGTTTAGGGTTTCAGGGTTTAAGGCTTTTGGGTTTGGGGGGTCGGGGTTTCTAGTACGCAGGTTTGGAGTTCTTCGTAGCAGAAACGCACTAACAACAAGAAAAAGTAGAGACAGGACTGTGACTACTCTCAGTCTCGACGAGACGGGCAAAACAGTCCTGATCACCAGGGTCATCATAATTACTAGGTTAAGCCGTCTGCTGATCAGGTTCAGGGAAGGATGGGATCAAGCAGGGTGTGGGACGTTGACCCTAGTTAAACCCTCAACACTAAACCGGATCAGCAAATTTCGCTTGGTGAACGTGTTCGATGCAGTTTCGGGGTGTTTGTCCATGTACTTCCGCTGGGATCTCAGCGCGATTCATGTCTGACCGCTGGGACGCAACAAGGAGAACTCCTGCAAGACAAGACTTCTCAGAGACTCCAGCACATCTTCAATAAACAATACCTCAACCCCTAAACACCTACTTGTCTGGGCTCCTTATTATGATTTCCTTGTAATAACTAAAGCTCCGAAGAGGATAGGTTGTTGAGGATCCAAGTATGCCTTGAATTGTACCCCGGATGTTCTGTTTCAATGCTAATTTCACTGCTTCATGAGAATGAACGGCTGCAAGCTGCATCTACATTTGGGCTTGGCAAGACGATTGATTGAAAAGGGAAAGCTCTCAAAACAAGCACAAAAAACACTGATATCCCTCATAAAATCCTATATCCCGTATCACTACCGAAAAACTCTTATAAACCCCTTCTGCAATCCTACAGACCCTTGCAAAACCCTTAAAGAACCCTGAATCCTCATGTAATCCTATCAAGACGGCAAAATTTCAGCTAAAATCCTCAACTGCCCGTGACAGCCCTGGGCGATGGAAGCCCCCAAAACGCGAACTGAAAAGGGCAGCATGGTCTAAGGTTTGGGGTTAAGGGTTTATGGGTTGGGGTATAGGCCCCTAAACTCATCCCAAACCCGCACACCCCACCCCCGCACCCCTACTTCGCGTGATCCCACATAAACCCTAAACCCCTAACCCCTAAACCCCTAAACCCCAAAACCCTAAACCCGAAACTCTATAAACCTTAAACCCTTAACCCGAAACCCCAAACCCTAAACCCCTAATCCCTACATCCCAAAGCCCTAAACCGGTAGGCAAGACACAGGCTCGATCGAGGAGAGGATCCGCACGGAGTCGTAAGCTTGGTTCAAGCTTGGGGAGCGGAAGATTTAGGGTTTGGGGTTTATAGGGTTTATTGGTCTTATAGGGCTTATAAGGTTTTTTTAAAGTGCAGTAACGCCCCTTTCTGCAAGCGACGCTGGCCAATTTTACCGGGCCTACACTTGGTTAGGTGAAACACATCTCCCCATGCCACCGTACATAAACTCCATGCCATCGAGCAACCGAACACGCACTCCACAAACTCCAAACCATCACGACAAGTGCTCCTCCTCCTCCTCCAGTTCATCCTCATGACAGCCAGTTTCGGCAGCATCTTCATCAGCCAATCCATTGACGTCGTCCTCCTCAGAAGGTCTAAGATCTTCATCATTTTCAGCTTCATCACAATCACCAAAACCATTTTCATCTTCTTCACCATTCGCAAGGTGTACTTCTCCATGAGGTCCGCCAAAACGCCTCCCCAGCAGGTACGTCAGAAGTGCCACGAGGTCGTAGATGGGGTGCAAAACTAGGTCGGGCAGGCCCATGCACACCATCAGTTGCCATAGCCGTCGGACGCATAGAGGGTCTCGCAGAAGGTCGAGCTAAGTCCACCGAGGGGTTCATTGAAGGACGAATGGGGCGAGCAGCAGGCACACTCAAAGCACCAGTATTTAAAGGCGGAACAGCAGGAAGTCGACCAGCAGGAAGAAGAGGTTCCCCAGCAAGGTGTACAGCAGAATGACCACCATGAGGGCGAGGATGCGTAGTACCCGTACCCGAAGACGACGAGGTGCCAGCATGTCTCAACTGCTCTTCTGCCTCTTGTAGGAGACGTTCCCTGCGACGTAGGCGAGCATCCACATGTTGACGAAGAGCCTCAACCATAGGCATGTCAGCATTTTCCCGAAGGATTCGAAGCCAAACATTCCCCTCAAGGTCACGCGCTTGTGCCCAGTCAACTGGAGAGCCCCCTGGAGGGCAAGAACGTAGAGCTTGACCAAGCGCGCGGTGTAGCCACATTTGGGACTTTCCTAAAATAGGGGACCCTACTATAGTACCCTAAATAGTAGGATCCGTATTATAAGGACCCCAAAATAAGGTACCCCTAATTTTCGGAAACTCCCATTTGGATCTCCATGACGTGGTTTTGTCTGGCCATCAATCGTCTCACCACTTCTCGTGCTGTACCAGAATTTGGGGTTATAGGGTTTAGGGCCTAGGGTTTAGGGTTTTAGGGTTTAGGGCTTATAGGGTTTAGGACCATCTTGAGGCCCCGAATTGCAGGAAAGATAGGCAGAGGCTGGGGGCTTTGTAGAGTTCAGTGCTTGGGGTCGCGTGTCTACCGGGGTCTACGGTCTGTAGAGTCGGGCAGGTATCGCGGGGACATTCAGGATTGGGTGAGCCCACAGTTGACTTCAGCAGGGAGCCGCCGAAGAGCAGAGAAGGTGTTACACTGGAGTTACTTCAGGGATCCAGTGGGACTTACGCAATAAATGCAGATCCACGAAGTAGACAGCCTTGAGGGCCATGTCGATCGAGGTCATTATGTGGGCCTTTGGGATTCGGGGTGTAGTTTCAGCATTGGCTTTGAGATTTTGGAATCTGACAACCCTAAGGTGCTTCGGATTTTCAATCTCGGTATCTGTAGATGCACACAAAAAACTGAAGAAGACCCTATTTAAGCCTGCAAGCTGACAGACATCCGATAGCAGAGAAGTGGGACCAGGGGAAGTCAACATTGGGATCGTCATGCCACTCGAGATCAAGCCGTGCCCGAAAACTTTACGCTGGCGCCTGATTAACAGTTTAACATACCGTCTGTCTAGAAGGTTAGAAGGGCCTTAAACACAGATCCCGCTTGCTATTGAGAATGCTTGTATGTTCAGCGGTCCACATTAAGCCCCAATATCAGGGCCTGAACGATTATCATGTATAAAATAAACCTTCAACCCTAAACCCCAAACTCTTGAAGCCTGAATCTAGCGGACCTGATACCCTGCGGGTCCATGCACTCATATTGTATGTACTGCGGCCTTATAATGTATGTAGTCCCTCTATTTAGGTACTGTAGGGCAAGAAGAGACCAGCTCCGAGGCACTTTGCTCGAATCGCCACCTTGCGCATGAGAGCTGTAGTTTCGCTCAGCGGGCGAGGGCCAAGGGATTAGGGTTACCTAGAGGCTCATACCCTACCCCTTTCTTAGGGCGCCTACTTGTTAAGATAACAGATCCTAACCATAAAACTAGGTATCCTAAAAAAGAAGTAGGGTATGAGCCTCTAGGTAATTTACAGGGCTTAGGGCCAAGACAAATCTACGGGGCGACATGAGTACCCAAATCCTAGCAAAACACTGCCTCGAACCTGTGGAAGCCCTACAACTTGAAACTTTACGGCCGTGGAAACCCCAATTGAGGGCGTTGGACTTTGCTTCTCCTCCTGCGTAGGCTTCAAGAAAGTCTTGACTGACTGAAAAACCGATAAACACCGGAATGCAGCCTAGGATAATTCTAGGGTTCCATTCAGGGTTACGACAAAAGATCTACTTGCCATAAAAGGGGCTCCCTTGTTGGTATTGGGTAAGTAGTTCTATAAGGAACCTAGCTAAACTTTAAATTAAACCCTGAACCCGTAAACGCTCTAAACTGAACCCCAAAAGGGAAACGGGGCCTAGTGGGAGCCCCTAACTGAACCCTACGTCCGTCGTAAACCGGCTCTAAACCACATTGCAGGAACCGAAGCCTTCATGACAAGAAGAGGGTTTCGGGGCTCAGGAAAGTATTGGTAAACATTCAGACTTCACTCAGATACCCTAACTAGAAAACCCTACGTGGTAAACCCTAAACCCTGGACCGAAACAAAATCCAGCCACTCCGGCGCTGAAGCCCCTCCAGGGCTCGGGGTGGTGCAGAATCCGACGGTGAGGGTGAAGGCTTTGTGGCTTCAGAAGTTTGGGGTTTCATGCTTTCCGGCTTTACCTGTCTGGTGCTTAGTAGGGAATGGGGGAATGGATCCCTATAGTATCCCTATATAATCCCCAATAATAGTCTCCATAATCCATTCCCCCATTCCCTACCAAGAACCAGACAGTTAATCTCCCTGTAGGGCTCGGGGGTTTTTGGGGTGGAGTGCCCAAATTCCCGGCAGAACTGGCCTTGCAGGGCCCTCGACCTGGCCCGGGGCTCGGGGGTTTCTTGGATGTGAGATGCGGTTTGGAGCTTAACGGTTTCGGGTTTAGGGTATCCAACCCTTAAGTTCTCAAGCCCCTGCACCATGAGATGGGGGAGGGGAGCTAGTTTTCTTGTTTCGCAGTAGGGTGTGGTTGTGCGGAGTTCCGGCGGCCGGTGCCCCCTTTCAGATCGCACACGTTCTTACAGACTGTGCCTTGCTAAACAAGTATGTGAACGCCGTGCATGTGCGTCTGCAGGTAGTTACATACCTACCTACCTACCTGCCTACCTACGTATGTACGTGACGTACGTACACACACACATATGTACACATACACATACACATACATGCATAGATACATACATGCAAATGTACAGCCCCACATACATACACACATACACACACCGACATACACACGCTTACACATACATACACATACATACATACATACCTGCATACATACATAGCATACATACATAACATAATACATACATACATACATACATACATACATACATGCATACACACATACATACATCCATGCATGCATGCATGCATGCATGCATGCATGCATGCATGCATGCATAGCATAGCATAGCATAGCATAACATAACATAACATACACACATACATACATGCATGCATACATACATACATGCATAGATACTTACATACAAACATACATGCATACATATATGCATGCATCCATCCATCCATCCATCCATCCATCCCGTCCGTCCGTCCGTCCGTCCATCCATCCATCCATCCATCCATCCATCCCGTCCGTCCGTCCGTCCGTCCATCCATCCATAAAAACATACGTATGTACATACATACATACATACATACATACATACATACTCTGTAGGCATTGCGAGCAAGCCGGCATGGATGCATGCAAGCAAGCAAGCAAGCAAGCCTAAACCCTATCATCCCCCCCCCCCCCCCCCCCCATAAAACGAAATGCTACTATCCCCGAACCCCGAAACCCTGTCCCCAAGTAGTAATGGAGGCCCTGACAATTTGAATATGGTGGTAGGGAATATCATGCTTACAAAGATAATACGGAACCCTAGGGAATAGTTTAAAGTTTACTGAAGTAGAGCGCACCCTAAACCCTAAGCCTTGAACACTACACCCTTATGGAACCGTTGAAAGCTCACTGGGTCCCTCGCTACACCCTATACCCGGTAAACCTTTTTGGATCCCTTATAGTTTTGATCCTTAAACTTTCAACCCTCAGCCCCAAGCCCACGAAGGAACCCTTAAAAGGAGATCTTAACCGAACCCATAAAGGAACCCTTAAAAGGAGCCCTTGAAGGAACCCTCAAAAGGAGCCCCTAAAGGAACCCGTGACAAGAACCTCACGTTAATGTAGGGGCCTTAATAATTAGAACAGGGTTTTGGGGTACATTATAAGTACAATAGTTTTAGTAAGGACCCATCAACATAGTATAGGACAAAAATTAGGCCCTAAACCCCATGTTAGGTCGCACCAAAGTCAGCCTTCGGCTCGGAATCGGATGGAACAATCAGCGCCAGGATGCCCCAGCGACGCTCCGGTGAGCCTTCAGAGTCAGAGCTGCTATAGGGGATCTAAACCCTAAGGGTCCATGTACCCAAATAGTATATACTTGGGCCCCGAAGTACTCAAACAGGAACTACATTAAGGCCAAAGTATCTACTATTTGGGTACATGGATCCTCAGGGAGATCAGTAGCAACAATGCTTCATAGGGTTCCTCGTTATCTTTCTAGTATATGATTACTCCAAAACCCTACCCGTATACATGGAACTATCACAAGGCTCAGTTAAACGATTAGCTCAAAGTTTAAGCTATTTAACAAGGGCTTTGGGCTTTCAGCGTTGAAAATTTGGTGCTGAGGATCGAAACCTCGTGCCTGTCTTGACTTAAGTCTTCCTAAACCCCGAATAACCTACCTTTTTAAGGACTCATATAAAGGAAATCAGAATAAGGAACCCTAAAAAGGTAGGTTATTCAGGGTTAAGGTTACACTTGCTTCATGCTAGAGCAATGGACAAAAACTGCAACAGCAAAACTTACACTGCCGATACCGGATACCCCTGTCCTTAGCAGTAGCAACAGACATATCCACGAGAACAATGACAATAATAGCGTCAGCAGTAGCAGTTCTCTATGGGAAATTCGCGGTGAGCAACTCTAATTGGTGGCAACACAGTGGGTTAGCAACTGCGACTCTGACTCAAGCTAGAAACACTCACATGCTGCATCTCGGGATGCACAGCAGCAGCGGCCAAACGCAAACGTCATCATGCGAGCGTAGTGGAAACAACAGGCTTCAAAGGGGGCAGGATGAGAGGCTCCAACATTCATCGGAGATGGAGGGCTCTGCCATACAACCCGAAGACTCTAATCTCCCCGTCTTGCGCTGGAGGCCCTCTAGAGCCGAGTAGCTGCCACCATCACCATCCGTCTCCCAAGACACCTGCGCAGCAACTTGTCAGGCAGCTGCCGGACACACCATCAACCCTGCGTCGAGGCCTTCAGGCAATCAATCATGCGTGACGATCCTATGTCTGATCTTTCAGAACTGCTAATCACTCAAAATGCCCATGATAGACATGGTGACTGGCGAGTTGAAATCATGCCATCATGTTTTCTTCAACAAACTTTTCTGACTAAGGATCAATAACAACAGCCAATAGCGGCAGAGCAGCAGCAGCAGCAAAACTGGCAGCAGCAGCAGCAGCAGAAAAAATTGCAGCAGCAGCAGCATTACCAGCAGCAGCAACGGCAACAGCAGCAGCAGCAGCATCAGCAGCGGCAACCGCAACAGCATCAGCAGCGGCGGCAGCATTAACAGCAGCATTAACGGCAGCGGCAACGGCAACAGCATCAGCATCAACAACAACAGCAGTAGTGGCATCGTTGTTGTCAAGATTCTTATCGTGGTGGGTATCGTCGTCGTCATCATCTTCATCACTGACATCAGCACTGACATTATCACGTTATTCTTCTTGGTACTGGTATTATTGTTCTTCGTCGTCCGGGGAGTCGTTGTCATCATTCCCGGCAAGACAAAGACGCTCGTCCCTGTGAGCACGCAGGTATTTATCATCATGAACTAAACGATGACAAACAACAGCAACAGCAGCTTGGTAACAATACCATCTTCGCACAAACAGGTAGCGTCATCGCTGCCGTCGCCACCACCAGCAGCATCATCAGCTTCTTCTTCATCATCAACATTTTCTTCTTCTTCATCATCATCATCATCATCACCAGCAGGGACTTCATTGTCCTCATCACCATCATCGTCAAGCATCACCATCACCATGTCGATTAGTACTGTGACCGTCGTCGTCATTCACATGTTCAAGCCTACTTCTCCTGAACAGTCATTCTCTTGTGTTGTCGTGCGAAGATCAGTTTGTGCTGGGCCCGAAGACCTCGGAACCCAAGATGATCTTGCAGCCTGATCACTGCCCACACTCGCTTAAACCCGACGCACTGGACTTAGAAGCATAGCCCCAAGGCCACAGTAGCTAATATGTTCCCCAGCTGCTACTGGTAATTACAGTACAGCCGTCTACATACATCATGACAGGGATAATGGGTGCTTATACAAGGGAGACAAGCACAGAGATAGAGAGAGAGAGAGACAAAGAGAACGACAGAGAGACAAACAAAGCCACAGGAAGGGCGAGCCCGAAATGCCCGACAACCCAAGATCTTCACCAAATATCGTTCATAAGCCCCAAAAAGTGTACACTTTTAGTTTTATAGTGGGTAGTATTATCCCAAAAAGTGTAAAGTGTATCCACTCAGCTACTAAGTCAAATAGCCGAAAGTACGAAACAGCCGACGACGTGGAGCCCGGAGACTCCCTAAACCCCTAAACCCCCACAGCCCTAAAGCACCAAAACCCTGAAAGCCTAAACCCTTTACGCCAAACCCTAAAAGCCCTAAAACCCTAAACCCTCAACCCCTAAACCCTTACCCCTACAAACCCTTAAAAACCCTAAAACCCCAAACCCCTAAACCCCAAAGGCTGAGGTTATCCGCTCACCCCGGGGCGTACCGTGCAGATGTTCTCTGCCAGCTCCAAGCTCTGGTACTGGCTCCTTTGAGGGTTCCGTTAAGGGATCCTTTAAGGGTTTCTTTAAGGAATCCTGTAAGGGATGTCAGGGATCTATAGGGTTTTGAGGGTTTGGGATGATGGGTTTTGGTGGTTTGGGTTTGAGGGTTTAGGGTTTTGAGGGTTTAATGATTTCGGTGCTTAAAGGTTTAGGGTTTTGAGTGTCGTACGGCTTTATGGGGGTGTTGGAGAGTTAAGTAATTTGCCTGACTGAGGGTTTTAGGGTTCAGGGTTTTGAGGGTTTAGGGGTTAAGCTTTTTGAGGGTTTAGAATTTTTATGGCTTTGGATTTTGAGGGTTTTAGGGGTTTAGTAATTTAGGGCTGTAGGGGTTTAAGGGTTTCAGGGGTTTAGCAATTTAGGGCATTGAGGGTTTAGGGCTTTAGGGTTTTGGGTTTGGAGGTTTTAGGTGTTGAGGTTAGGGGTTTAGTAATTCAGCGCTTTCGGGGCTGAGGTTATTCTTTTTCTTTTTTTTTTTTTTTTGGGGGGGGGGGGGGNTTCGAAGTTTACGGTTGCAAACGGTTTAGGGTGTGGGGTTCATGATTTAGGGTTTAGGTGTTATATGATTCAGGATGGTTTAGGGTTTGTAGGGTTAGGGCTTTTAGGGTTTAGGGGTTCAGGGTTTAGGGATGAAGGACGGTTGCTGCCACAGCAACGATACAGCTGTCACGGGCTCCATATGGGTGATTGTGCAGCGCTTCTAGTGCTACTACTCATGGCAAGTGGGTGAAGAATACAAGGCAGCACGACTTAAGCAATTCGAACCATACCATGTGTCGAAGCACATGACATGATATTAGACAGCGTGCTTGATTGAAGTTGTGCAACCCTACTGCAACCCTTATTACGACCGTGCGGCAACTCTGTCCGTAACGCCAGACCCGGATTACCGAACTCCCTAAACCCTAAACCCTAAACCCCAAACCTGCCCAAACACCAAACGCCAAACCCTAAACCCCAAACCCCAAAAGCCAAACCCTAAACCCCAAACCCTCAATGCCTTAAATTACTAAAACCCTCAAAACCCAAAACCTCTAGAGCCCCACTGTACTGAACCCCCCAAACCCTTTCAATCTCTATTCCGAGACGGAAGGCTGCCCCTCCCCATAGAACTGGCCGCGCTCAAAGGGCTCGGCATCCTGCGTTTGTTCTCGTGTTTTGCAATGCAGGATCTATGCTGAGGGTTTGGGTTTAAGGCTTTTGGTTTGGGGTTTAGGGCTGGGGGTTTAGGGTTTGGCTTGGGGGGAGTACCTGACGGTTGCTGGCCCCTGTTTTGGCGTTTGGGCTCT
Organism: Symbiodinium sp. clade A Y106; assembly: GCA_003297005.1. NCBI lineage: Eukaryota > Dinophyceae > Suessiales > Symbiodiniaceae > Symbiodinium > Symbiodinium sp. clade A. The sequence continues at coordinate 95,753 of BGNK01001487.1, read as the reverse complement.
GGGCTAAGATTTGCCGGATTTCAAGACAAAGGCAAACTTTCGACAGAGCACTTATGGCCTTCCGTGACTGTGGGACGCATGGCATGACATCAGCAACATCCTTACAGCCTTACAAGTATCCTACTTTATCCTATCTGCTCATCTCTTTGAATGAGGGTCCATTTGGCGTCAATGCTTGAAGCTTGTTGCGGTGGTATCGCTGATGTCCGTGTCCAACACTCTCAGACCCGTGTTCTTGTCACTCCAGTATGTCCTTGCATTGCAATATAGTACTGAAACGCACTGGCATTCTGAACAAGTATTGGCATTCCAGCTGTTGTGCTTTTGCTGTCTCAAACTTGCGTGGTTGTCGTGCCTTCCCAGAGACATAAGACCTACCAGACTTGTTAGGGTTAGGGGTATCCGAGCTCAAATCGACATTGCGGAACCTCAAGCCCAAACCTTAAACCAGGGCTGCAAACTCATCGGAAAGCACGGCCCCATGCTCCTCACACTCGAAGACGAGCGTGACATTCCTGGAGTATGGGCGGTGGGATCTCAGCAAGAAAGGCCGCTTGGGGCCTCAATAAATAGAATAGGGTTTGGGGTATGCTATACTAAAGTTTTTTTGGTGATCTTGGTCTGACATGGTTGGCGGTTATTTCAAGTCGTTCTTTTTCCTCCCGGATGTTTGCGAAGTAAGGATCCAGCTGCTTCGGGCGTACGGTAAGATCTCGTGCATACTGTATCTGCACCAAGCAGTGCAGAACGCACACTCTAAACCCAAATCCCGAAATCCTAAACACCCGATGCTGGCAAGAAATTATGGTTGCAAGCCCAGCTCAGCAAAAGCTGCTCAAGGCTGCAGACTGCAATCCCGACACAACACAATCACAAATGTACTCCGGTAAGGGCCCTATGTATGCAGTTATATGTATAATATATTTACACTATGTATATATAAATATATATGTACATCTATATAACTATGTTCATATAAGCAAACATCGGCATTAGCATACACAATGCTTGAACCCCCTTGCATCTAGCCGAGCATCTCCAGGTCAAGAACCTTCGAAGGATCATTCTGCACGTCTTCCTGGGCTTTCAGAGGTTTGGGGTTTGGGGTGTAGGGTTTGGGGTTTAGGGTTTGGGGGTTTAGGGCCTAGTGGTTTAGGGTTTAGGGCCTTTAGGGGTTCAGGGTTTAGGGCCCATGGGTTTAGGGTTTAGGCTCTTGAGCGCAGGCCTGAGCATCCACGTCGCATACATAGGTTCAAGTGCACCCGAAATACTACTAAGCCCTATACGTCCCAAGCTCGAAACCCGAAGCCCCAAACCCAAACCCTAAAGCCAAGGCTATAAGCCCTGGATTGCACGATGCAGCACCCTAAACCCTATTAAATCCCACAGCCGAAACCCCTAAACCTGAACCCGAAACCCTACACCCTAAAAATCCCAAACCCTAAACCCTATACCCGAGAACCCTACACCTAAACCCTAAGTCTTGTACCCTAAAAACCGTAAACCTAAGCACAAGCATCTTTGGAGAGATCCGGCTTCTTGCCCGGGTTGTCCTCAGATGGCCAGGGGCCGTAATCATTGCCATAGTTAGAATACTTAAAGGATCATGGGACTTAGTAACTAGAGTTATAAATAAGGTAACTATACTTATGATTACTTATAACCCCAATTAGGGGACTTATAACCTTACTTACTAAGTCCCCTGATCCTCCAAGTAGGGCTCCCTAAAAAAAGGGGTCTAAAGTCTAAAAGGTAAAAGGGCTACTATAAGGGCTATTATAAGGATTTAGTAAGAGTAGAGGGGCCTTAATAATTACCTATACTATTCTGGTGGTTCCCATTGTAATTAGTCTAATATTCCCTAAAACCCTATTTTAATTATTAAGGCCCCTATATTATCAGATGGCCCGGGTAAAGCTGAAATTGAGGCCTCGGGTTGAGGGGTTTGGGGTGAAAGCTCGGTTTAGGGCTTTAGGGCTTTAGGGGTTTAGGGTTTGGGGGTTTTGGGTTAAGTGTTTGGGATTTAGTGAGTTTGGGGCGAAGGATTTAGGGTTTAGAGTTTGGGGCTTTAGGCTTAATGGTCATGCTTTACGGGTTTAAGGTCTAGGGCACCTGAAATGCCCTAAGCCTCAAAGCACAGAGAACCCGAAATCCTGCATAACCACAGACTAAAGCGTCCGCTCCTACCTCGGAAGGTTCTACGGGCTCTAGGGCATTCCTGGAGTTTCGGTGTTGCTCTGTGGGCATTGTGAAGGCAAATATTGGCGTTTTGAGGTTCGAGGTCCACAGAGCGAATCAAGGCTTTAGGCAAACAGTATCAGTAACCTGACAGGAAACCGTGACTAGACTTCTACTACGGTGTGGAGGAAAGGAAAAATGTAGGTGATTATTCCGACCTCCACATTAGGGCCATTTTGGCTTCCCAGGGCCGGAAGTGTCAGTACTTAGTAAACCCAGCGTGTCATTTGGCGGTATCACGTGACTTGAACAGCTGTGAAGAAAGATGCAAAAGGCAGAGCAGGGGGGGTCAAGGTGAACAGAAATTACATTGCTCGAATTCTCGTTGAATCACCCTAGACCCCCAACATCAACCCTCAACAACACGCCACTCAGCTCAGATCCGAAATTCCGAACTGTATCGTACTGCTCGGTTGTCGAGTTCGATGGCTTTCTTTCGGCACCTGAATCCCGAGCCGAAGCGCGAAGCTTAAATGCTCGGTTGTCGAGTTCGTCAAACAGACGGTATGAGAAGAACAGCCACGCTACACCCTAAACCCTAAAACCCTCAAGCCCTAAACCCTAAACACTAAGCCCTAAATGCCTAAACCCTAAACGCCTAAACCCTGCGTCACCAACACTGTCAGGAATCATCGGAGAAAGTATCCTCCAGGGAGAGAATCCATCCTGGACGGACCTTGGGTGACAGCATAGAGCTGAAGAACTATATCCTTTAAGGGTTCCTTTAAGGGTACCTTCAGGGGATCAATAGATTTTACGGTGTTTAGGGATAGCGGCCAGGAAGAACCCAAAATCATGTGCACTTCAAGTGCCGCCTTAGGCCGCCATCGAACAGCACCGGAACTCCAAGTAACACTATGAGTAACATGGCTATGAGACGTCGCTGCCATGTCATCGGATGAACCAGCAGTGCTTCAAGGATCATGGAACTTAGTAGCTCGGGTTATAAATAAGGTAACTATACTTATGATTACTTATAAACAAATTAGGCTTCAATTAGGGTACTTATAGCCTTACCTGCTAAGTCCCATGGTCCACCAAGTACACTTCGAGTTGTCACTATCATCGTTCTTACTCCACAAAGATGAAGGATGTGCTGACGCGAGACGCCCGCTGCAAACAGGGGCCCGTCGTGGCGACTGAACTCTTTCCTGGGCTCGAAGCAGACCAGAAGAGGCGGTTTAGGCTTTAGGGGTTTAGGGTCTAGGGGTTTAAACATTTTCTTGCTGACACCCGTTTTCCCAATGGTCGAATGGAGCACAAGATAGAGAAAAGGGAGCTGATGCGGCCTTGACTTTCAAGTTTAGGCTTAGCAGGACTAGCATGAGCCAGAAAGGTCATGAAAGGCCATCACGCCAAGGTAGTGGCCTAGACCGTATGAACCTTAAACTCCTAAACCCTAGCATGCTGACGGTGACGACCACTCCTCAGCAGACAAGCGCAAGTCGTCATCGAGCAGCCCGCCTGCGACTTCTGCAATCCATATCCGAGAATCTTTGCAGGATTTGGGCGTTGATTACTATATATATATAGATAGATAGATAGATCTAGATCTAGATCTAGATATAGATGTAGATACATATATATATATATATATATGTATGTCTGGAGTATATAGTATAAAGGGACTAGAAGGGAATACTACTACAATACTACTACTAATTACTCAGGCATCCATGTTAGTACCGAAACCTTCAGAAACCTCGCAGATGCCAGACAGGACATCCATGCCAAGGGGCACTTTCGGATTCATCAAAGTTCCGCCCTCATCCTGACGATGGGAAAATGAAATCACATTGATTTGGCTCTGAAATCTAAGCGCAGGTGGCCGTGCCGAAATCCCTGCTTATTGACACTTCTTCCCCTGAGGCTGGGTCGTCGAAGGACTTGATCTCGTCTGACACTTTCCGGCCTTCCCAGTGTGGGACTGAAAAATCAACACCGAAGGAAACCAACTGCATGGGTGATAGTGTAATTTGTGTGACCAATGCACATACTCCAGGTGCAATTCAAGATGACATCCATGACATCCAGGTTTTGCCGAGAGTCCGGGCACATTAAGATTCAGGGCTCCAACACCGTAATCAGCACAGTGAGCTTAGAGTGAAAATCTTTAGGGCTCGGGGTTTAGGAATCAACGACAGTGAGAATGGATGTACAGGCCATCACCCACTGTCATGTTAGATAAGTCAGCGAACTTCGAATGCCTAACGCACTAGCGCACGGTTCCAAGGAACAGGACACCTGTCGAAATGCACTGGTAAGCCTGACAGCTAATGAAGCACCTGGGCTTACAGCATATTTTCTACACTTCAGAAAAAACGGCAGAAGACTACATAGAGACTTGCAAGCATTGAGGCACCTCGAACGAATACCTATGCTTGTGGCACTGAAGCATAAGCGACGCAATGCCAGAACCCGTCATGAAGGCTGGCTGGCAGCATTCTCACGGCAGTACATGGCACTAAGCGCTGTGGTTCCTTTAGACTTCAGGCTACGAGCAGCAGCAGCTGGGTTCAGGGTTTAGGGAGCAGTGGAAGTAGTACAAACAGCAGCAGCAGTAGCAGAAGTACTAGCACTAACACTAGCACTGGCACTGGCAGTAGCAGTAGCAGCAGCATCATCACTAGCAGGAGCAGGAGCAGAAATAGTAGCGGGAGTAGGAACAGGAGAGGAGAGCAGGAAGGAGCAGGACGAGCAGAAGCAGCAGAATTAGGAGTAGTAGGAGTTGGAGCAGTAGCAGTATGTAGTAGTGGTCGTAGTAGTGGCGTTGTCGTCGCGGTAGTAGCAGCAGTAGCAGTAGCAGTAGCAGTAGCAGTAGCAGTAGGAGTACCAGTAGCAGTAGTAGCAGTAGTAGTAGTAGTAGTACCACCCCCAGCAAATACGATTGCTATGAGGACGCCAGATCTTCTGGAATCAATAATGGTAGTAGTAATCGGAATCACGAGCCTTCGAAGGTGATATGGGCTTCTGGCACAAGCTTGTACTCAAGGCCTCAGTCGGAACCGCTAGGTTGCGTGATCTCAGGCGAACAACTTCAGAAAGCCTAAACCCTAAACCTCTGAACTACCAGAGCCCTAAAGCCCTAAACTCTTGACCCCATGACACCACCGGCCCGGCCCACCCCATACATCGCCCCAATCTAGTCACAAGTGCCGGAACCCTTGGCTGCTGCACGCCCAGCAAAGGCACCCTGCATCCTAAAAGCACTCTGCATATCTGTTGGTGGAACGATAGTCAAACACAAACACAAACACACACACAAACACACACACACACACCCACACATGGGCCAGCGACAATTATACCAGCAACAGGAGCGACAACTCAACTCTCCCCTGTGTCCGGTATACGCGTGAATGTGAAAACGATAAACGATTTCTAGCATGATCGGAACTGTGGTGAGGTGCACGGATATTATTGCTAATTGTTCCGACGCCTCTCGCACCGAGGTCTGGGGGGCAAGCAACTGCAAAAAGCCATTCAACAAGGTACTGCATCCAATCTCATGAACTGTAGAGCTTAGAGTTTAGGGGTTGATTTTGGAGTAGGACACAGTTTAGGGATTAGGGGTTAGTAAGGGTTAGGGTGAGGGGTCAAGAGACTTCAAAATATGCCCGCATCGACCTTGCTGTTCTCACTCCTTCAGCCGGGGCACCGTTGACGAAGTAGAATGTCAGCGACTGGACAGGGCCGGGCTCTGCACTGTAAGGTGTCGCCCGAGTTGATATAGAGTTTACCGGGCTTCGGGTCGTGTGGGTTAGGGTTGAAGGGGTAGCTTGGAGTTCTGGGTCATGAATCTCGCGATAATAGTAACAACGGTAATAAAAAGTAATAGTAGTCATATTGCAATAACAACAACTAACAACTAATAATAGCACAAATAACAACAATAATCATAAGACAAGAAGGAGGTTCCAAGCTCTTTCGAAACCAATACTCCGACAGCAGGATATGCTGCAGAAGGACCGAAGGACGTCCCCTATGCTTTGAAACCTTGTAGCAGAGAGCGGTGCACGAAGGCACATGCTGTGACTCATGACATCTTCATATTCTTAAGAGCTCTAGAAGCTTGCCACTTGCATGTCATGCATATCCTTTTAGCCCGAAGCTGTAACCCTAAACCCCGAATCCCAAAAGCCTTGCAGGGTTCAAGGCTTGGGGCGCACAGCAGGAAAGCAGCTGAACCTCAAAGCTAACAACAATGGAAACTCTCTGCTGATCCCGTTGAGGGTTTAGGGTTTAGTGAGTCACTTGCTATTGAATCGGGTCCCACCTAGATGGATCTAGGACACAGCAATGCTCCTTTTCCCTCATGCTCTTGGGGAACCGAAACCACTTAAACAGCAGACTGCCAAACCTAGCTGGCCAAACCTATATCCTAAACTCTTTCTCTCATCCCTGAGCCCTGAACCCGAAACCCTCAACCATAAATCATAAACCCTGAACTTGCGCGGTGCAGTTCGCTCCTGATAGTCCGACTCCTCGTTGAACTTGTGGGCTAAAGCTGCCTCGACACAACATGAGCTTCATACCCTAAGCCCTATTAACCCTGAACCTTGAAAACTACGCCCTAAGCCCCAAACCCTGAACCCTAAACCCTGAACCCCAAACCCTTAGGCCTTAAACCCTGAACCCTAAATACTAAACCCTGAAACCCAAATCCTACACCCTTTAAACACCTGAACCCTACGGTTGATGATATAAACCCTGCATTACCCAGAATAAGGAATATACCATAATTCCCATAGTTTAGGGTCCTGAAGGTAGCATTACCTTAAGGGCCCTAAGCTATGGTTTATGATACATTACTCAGAAGAAAGAAGAACTCCCATTGTTTAGGGTCCTTAGGGTAATGCAGGATTTATATCATCAACCTAAACCCTGAACCCTAAGACCCTATAGATTCCTTAAAGCAACCCCTTAAAGGTACCCTTATAGATCCCTTTAAAGGAATCCTAGGTCTTATATTCTTGAAGGAGCTGCCCTACCACCCCAAACTCTGCAGGGTTCCAGAAGGAAGCCTTGGCTGCAGCAGGTTCGTGGTCTGGCTGTAAGGGTTTAGGGGTTTAGGGTGAAGGGGTTTAGGGGTTTTAGGAATTAGGGTTTACGGTAAAGGGGTTTAGGGGTTTAGGGTAAAGGGGTTTAGGGTTTAGGAATTAGGTTTGGGGGTTTAGGGTTTAGGGGTTTAGGGGTTTAGAGGTTTAGGGGTTTAGGGTTTAGGGGTAGGGCTTAGGGTTTAGGGCTTATGGTTCTAGAACAGCTCGATAAAGGCATAAAGGCTGTATTAATCGGGTCTACATTGAGGCCAAAGGTATATTCTATTTGGATACACGAACCCTTAAACCCTAAATGCATAAAAAACCCTTGTAAAACCCTTATAGACCCTTATATAGTATTTGAGTACATGGACACTCCACGTCCGATTCTTCCAAACCCAAGAGAAGCGCCTGAAGTCGACGAAAGCAGCCGTTCAGGTTCTGCCTTGGCTTGGAGCATGGTTTAGGGTTTCCCTAGACTATCCAGCTACCCTCTTTTTTGCCTGAATACGCACTAGTATAAAGACTGTAAAGCCTCTATTAAAGGGTACCTGGAGGGTCCTGGTAGGCTAAGAGTTTAGAGTTGGGTGTTGACTGCATGTCGGCTGTCGTGGACGACGCCGCGGAGCATCGGCCGTGCGACGGTGTCTCGAGCTTCACAGTCTCATGAAATGTTTTTGGCTTGGGGATGCTGTGGCTGCGATCCTAGTCCTTGCCTTGCGGAACCGGACCTGTTGAAACGGAAGAATGAACGACGTGTATTCTGGCCCCCATAAGTGCATCGAAGCTTGATTTATAAGATTTACAAGCTTTGTCCAAGCGGAGAAAACGGGTCCTGTTGCAGAGCTCCACGGCCCTTGTTTGGCCCAATCCCTAAATCAGAAACTCAGACCCAACACCGTTTGATCCCAACTTAAATCAAGCTTTCGCTGGCCGCTCCCGAAAGGTTTTAATTAAGGGTGAAGCGTTTATCTGGGTGCCTTTCCCTGAAAGCTCAAGATTGACAATGTCGTCGAGTCGTTGGGCTGCACTAAGGCTCCTGCATGATGTCTTCTGCGTCTTTGGGGGCTGGGCCCAGGTCTTCGCCTAGGGCAGCGTCGGCATAGAAGAATCTGGCAGGGGTTCAGGTTCGAGGATGGCGTGAGATCGTGGCAAGGCTTCTGTGTCCCCATGTGTTTTTGTGTTTGTGTCTCTTTGTGTGCATGGGTGCTGCATGACTAGGCACTTCCGCGATGGTTTTTGTGGGTTTTTACAACCATAGAAACACGAAGGTTGCGGCTACATACGTACACATACATACATACGTCGTTCACATATACACAAGCACATCCACATCCACACACACACACACACATCCCCATACATAACACATACACATCATAAACTACATAAACTACATATATTACATATGCTACATATATTACATATACACAATATACATATTGTACATATTCTACATAATATACATAGGATACATAATATACCTAATATACCTAATATACATATTGTACATAATATACATAGTATACGCATGATGTGCAAAATGTGCATAGTATGCACAATGTACATATACGTATACGTAGACTTGTACATATACGTATACATAATCATACACATACACAGACACACACACACATACTCATACACACATACACATGCACATACACATACATATGCATATACAGGTAAATATACATGTACACATACATAGACATAGACACAAACATACACATGGACATAGACATAGACATAGACGTAGACATAGTCATAGACATAAACATAAACATATACACATACAAATAAACACACATATATACAAATATACGCATATATGCACATATACACATATACGCACATGTGTACACATATATGCATATATGTATACATACACATATGCATACATACATACATACATACACACATACGTTCATATATGCATAGATACATATAAACGTACATACCTATATGCATATATACATATATACATATATACATATATACATATATACATATATACATACATACATACATACACACACATATACACATATACACATATACACATATACACATATACACATATACACATATACACATATACACATATACACATATACACATATACACATATACACATATACACATATACACANACATATATACATATATACATATATACATATATACATATATACATATATACATATATACATATATACATATATACATATATACATATATACATATATACATATATACATATATACATATGGTTTTTTACCAACAACAAGCTAAAGGAAATTAATCGCCCTTCCGCATCCCTTCCGCCGCGTGAAAAGGTGCTTCCACGCGGCTCTTGGAACCACTTGCTTCCGCAGATCCCTTCCGCAGCGCGTTTTCGCTACATTACACTATCTTTCCTTCCGCGGGTGCGTTGTAGTCTTTGCGAGACCCGTTCTATCTTACAACAACATTGGGGTTCTAGTACTAATCATAGTGCTGGTACAAGTACTAGTAGCAGTAGCAGTAGCAGTGACAATAATAGAAGTAGTAGCAGCAGAGCAGCGGCAGCAGCAGCAGCAGGAGTAGAAGTAGTAGTAGTAGTAGTAGTAGTAGTAGTAGCAGTAGCAGTAGTAGTAGTAGTAGGTGTAGTTATAATAGTAGTAGTAGTAGTTGTTGTTGTAGTAGTTTAGTACTGTAGCAGCAGTATGGAAGTAGTAAGCAGAAAGGATTTAGTTAAACCACTCTCATGGATTACTGCCTCGACACTTACGAAGGGCTATGGCTCGACTTGGCAGGGTACCCCTTCCGCGGAGCTTCCGGGAATTGCCAGTACCTACCCGCAATTTTGGCCTCCAACGACAACGCTTCGGAACTGGCAGTCTTCGTACTGGTAGTGGTCGTGGTGACGGTACAGCCATAGTGGTAATGTTGCTGGCCGCGTTAGGAGATGGAGTACAAAGATCCCCCAATAAGGAAACCTTACAGACTGCGAAGTTTCCGACATAGTGTAGACAAAGATCCCCCAATAAGCAAAGCTTACAGACTGCGAAGTTTGGGACATACTGTAGACAAAGAGCCCCCAATAAGCAAAATTTACAGACTTCGAAGTTTCGGACATAGTGTAAACAAAAATCCCCCAATAAGCAAAGCTTACCAAACTAAGTTATCATTTCGCTCAGAATTCCAGTACATTCGGTGGGCCTTGACTGGGTTTGGGGTTGTAAGCTGTATAGCCCTTTAGGCGTCCGATCTTGTTTGTGCGGTAATGTAGATCCGTATCTTGCAAGTTTCGCCTATGTTATACAGCCTGTTCATCTTCAGACCTTCCGCGGGACCTTCCGCAGCCACATCGCTTCAGCAAACCCTTTCGCATCCTTCCGCGCACACAATCCCAGACCCATTTTAGGATATCCCAGAGGAATTATTTCCACGTTAAGAGCGGATGGATCTTCCGAAAAAACCGCAGTTCATATATACATGTAACATGTAACATGTATACATGTATACATGTATACATGTATACATGTATACATGTATACATACATATATACATACATATATACATATATACATAAATACACATATACATAAATACATAAATACATAAATACATAAATACATAAATACATAAATACAGAAATACAGAAATACATATATACATATATACATATATACATATATACATATATACATATATACATATGTACATATATACATATATGTTCACATGCATGCATACATACATATACATATACTTTCATATGCTTATAAACACAGATGATTATGACACACACCCACACAAAGGTAGAAACACACTTCTCCAACTATGGCACACAACGGACACATGATCCAGAGTCGTGTGCCTTGCATTGAGTCTTTCAGAATTGGACAGGACGCCTTGAATTTCTTCGAAGGCATACTGGGAGTCTCCCAGCAGCGTTTGAACCTCGGGATTCATGTCAGCAAATACAGCAATACGGCTGGCTTGTGAAAACGCCATCACGTCCAAAACCACAGAGACGACGACGACGGAGAGGACGACGGCGATAACGACCACAATCTGTCTGGTATTAAGGCTCGCGGAGACCATGTCACTTTTCAGTTTAGGGTTGTAGAAGTTTGGTTTAGGGTTTAAGGGCTCTGCGCTTACGGTTTAGGCAGTAGCGGCATAGTTAACAACCGACTGGTTCAGGGACGCCAGAAGAACAAGCCGTATCAACCTCTGGGTAGCCAACACACGACCCTCAAAACAAAGGATGGGGAATTTGAGATGCCAAACAACATACTTGTCCAGTGTCCCAAGGAAGCTAAAGGTTAGCCTTTGGAGTTAAATACCCGAAGAAAGTCAACGGTGACTTACTCTACTACTAGGACCAAGTCAGACAGCGATATACTTTGGATATAAAGTAGTACTTATACAAGTACTTTAAATTAAAGCCAAAGTATATACTATTTGGTACATGAACCTCTTGGGAAACAAAACCGAGGAGCGATATCCAATCGCCACCACTCCTTCACGCCTGCGGCCTTGAGTCCGAAGACAGCATGTGAAGGCTGCACCCTCAAAACGCTGAACCCTGCACTTGGGGCCTAAGTCCTCAAGCCCTAGACTTTGAGCCCTCGATCCCAAACCCCAGACCTTGAGCCTAAACCCGACATCCGAGTCCCTAAACCCCCTAAGCCCTGAGCCTTGAGCCCTAAAAGCGTGCGGGGCTTGGGTTCAACAGTTCTGGCTTGGGCTTTCAGTTGGCGTTGAGTCTCAGAAGCACTGCGAGTGTAGAGCTGCTTAGCTAGGGCTTAAACAGGGAATAGGGTGAAGCCTGAAAGCTGCTTGAGATTGCTGGCAGTGCAGGCACTACCGACGCGGGCTCTTAGGATCAGACCGGTCCGTGGGGTGGCGGGAATGGCACTGGCGTGGACTTCTTCCTGACGGCTCGCCGCCGATGTGTCTGGCAACCCCGACGCAGCATCGCAGGTCTGATGAGGGAGCAGGGAGGGCCCACAGCTCCGGCGGCGGGATCGTGATGTAGAGCTTGCGGCCATCAGGGTTTTTGCCGCCGTGGACGCACCAGCGGTTGTTGGCTCGGCCGTCCTGTCAGGCAGATGCAGCAGTTTTGTAAACAGGATGGAGCATAGCAAGTAGCCATAGCATTCAGCAGTTTACAAAGCTCGGGTTGGTGATCTGTGCCACGAGCCACATGTAATCCTCGCCAATTGTCCTGTCTGACACCAGGCGGCACGCCTCGCCGAGCTGAAGCCGATGACACGGCTGGCAGTAGACCCATCGGGCCAATCGGCCTTGCGCACACCAGCGCCATTTGGCTCCCTCCGAGTCCTGCCAGAGTGCAACCAGCCTCAGAATGCATGGAGGGGACAAGTCGCAGCGAAACTTCTCGAGGACGGGGAAGCCGCTCGAAGCTGGCTGTAACGCTTGCTGACCGACAGATTCAGGTCTATAGGCACTGTCGCAGGTGGCTGGGAGGCCTGCAGCGGGGACAGAGGGGCTGCCCACTAAGTACGGTACTTCGTTTCAGAAGCCACTGCACACAACCAGAGCACGGGAGCCAACAAAGCATGGAAGTGACGAGCCTAAGAACAAATCAAGGACCCTGGCCAGAAAGGCCTGTGTGGCCGGAAATGCTGAACAACAGAAGAGACCTGCGCAGTGCCTACGCTCAAGCGTAGCGGGGAGAGACAGATCATGCACAAAAATATATTAAGGGAGTGGGGGGGTGTCGTAGGGAGGGAGGGGGGGTGGAAACGGGAAGGGGTGGGGAGAGGCAGGCGGGCATGGGAAGGGAAATGAGAGTGAGCGGAGAATAAGAAAAGAAGCGCGACATGGCGGGCAAGGAAGAAAGGGAACAGAGGCCCCCCCCCCCAAGAGGAGCAATATTGTTATTTCATTGATATCCTGGAGGAAATAACAATAGTCCTGCCGGCGGGTGGGGCAGCGAAAAACAATAATAAAGACCTGCGAAAGGCTTCCCATTATTTGTTTGCGTGCTTCCTCGTCTTTAGGATTGCTTTGTAGGAGCAGTGGGATTTAGACACACCGAGAAATTTAGGGATGCAATACATAACCTGGAAGGTTGCTGATCGCAAGGACCTTTGGCTTGGGGGAACCCTAGTGTTGTAGGGTACCGGGGTGAGGGTTTAGGGTTTAGGGTTTCGTAGGTCCACCATGCGAAGCCCTAAACTCTAAACGGTTCTGGATTGACTTTCGGAAGCGTGAGCATAAGGTTCGAGTGTGCTCGTATCTCTCAGTGGGATACCGAGCAATACAAACACACGTCATGTGTCTATGTACAGGATGTCATATGCATATATGTGTATGCATGTTTGTATGATGTGTATATATACATATATATGTGTGTGCAAAGAAAATGTCACAAGTGTGCGTATTCATCCTTATACACATGTACACAAACATGCAAGATGACTTGTCCCCATTCATGGATCGGAACGCCGTGTCGAAGAAACAAGGCTACGCAGCTCTTGGTGACGAAATTGCAAGGTGGGTTCAGGGTTGAGGATCTGCGTAAGGCATTCTTTGGATTCGGGCGGAGGATTCAGTTCGCGAAGAGGATTGAGGTGATCAACCGAAGTGCCCCATCGGCAGATAAGTAAATGGGATCTCGCGGAGAGAAGCCCATCATAGCCCATCTTTGGACCCTTCAAACGAACATCATCAGAAAAGTCCTCAAGGGCTGACTCTTCATGGCGTCAACCAAGGGGTCCCGCAGCCTTCCTGTCCTGCGCCGCTACTGCCTCCTTGGCGGACACGGCCCTCCGAGAGTTGGCTTGTCCCTGATCGGGCAACGTTGCCATAGATAGTCTTGCCGTCGCAACACCTGAACCAAAAAAACTATGTTGTGAAACCGCCCACGGCTGTGGGACTCAATTTTATTAATTAGCTTTAAACAACATTCAGGCGCGAATTGTCCATTCACTATCCTTCCACAATTCTACAGCCTAAACCCCAGACCCCTCAAACAATTCTGGGTGCAGGCCGGGGATGATACAGTTCAACCGCACTGGCCAAACCCACCCTAAACCTTAAGTAGGATTTTTGGGCTTGAGGTCTAGTCTCAACAAAAACATAAACGTGTCAAGCCTTCACCCCGCCAATCCCCAAAACCCACGTTTTGGTCATCCCTTAATTTGGTTTCACGCGGGAACGGAGAAAGAACACGGGCAAAACGGTACTACAAGTACCTCCTATAGATCGCTTGCAGAACCGTTTAAGGAGCCTTTTGAGGAGAACCCACGAAGGAAAGGTGCAAAAGGGTACCCTAAACCCTAAATCCGAAAATAAAGCCTCAACCCCTAAACCCAATAAACCCTATAAGCCCTAAAAACCCTCTAAACCCTATGAACCCAAAGCCCTAAACCCTGAGAACCCAAAATTCCCAAACCCTAAACCCTAACCCTAAAACCTATACCCTAAACCCTGAGAACCCAAAATTCCCAAACAAAGGAGAACAAACCCCGCCTGGGCCGGGCCGGCTTCGTTGAACCCTGATAGAGCCACCTTGCAAGCGAGGAGTTCTAGGGTTTTGGTGTTTTAGAGTTTAGGGGTTTAGGGTTTAGGGTTTTAGGGTTTTAGGGTTTAGGTCTTTGAGTTTAGGGGTTTAGGGTTTAGGGGTTTAGGGGTTTAGGGTTTTAGGTTTCAGCAGCTCCGGATCGAGCAGTCTCTAGTCAAGCTTTCACCATGGACAAGAACCACCCACCCAGGAACCCTCCACATCAGAAGTGACAAATTTTTATCACTATATAGCTTAGTTCTACACTGTCACTCCAGACGAACACCTTTCGGTTTCTTACACAACAGTCGAGAACCAGCCATCCGTGTTCGAAGTCCTGCTAAGCTTTCCCAGCGCACGGACCATGAATCTCCTCAACCCACCCTCGAACCACATCTACGCTCACCAATCTCACACGTCTGCGATGCAATCTTCGACGAATTTGGCAAGGCCAAAAACATGTTCAACCAAAAACCATACTCAACGAAAGGCCAGCCTTCGTTGACAATTTCTTCGTCGAGTTTGACGAAAACCCATTTTCAACGAAGAAATTCGCAATGTTTAAGGAAGGGCCCGCCTTCGTTGAATGTGTTTCTAACGTCTTCGTTGAATTTGGCGAAGGGAAAAACCATATTTCAACGAAGAAAACACAAATTCAACGACTGGCTGGCCTGCGTTGAAGATGGTTTTTCTTCGTGGAATTGGCGATTTCTTGGTTGAACTTGGCCAAATACATGGGGAAAATCACATTCAACGAATGAACTAGGTGTTATTGCACATGAAAAAGAAGGTTTAGGGTTTAGGGTTCAGGGACTGCGGGGACTTTGGGGCTAAGGTTTTAGGGTTTGGGTTCTTCGGGGTTCAGTTGTTTAGGGTTCCGGGTGCAGGCCTTGCTTAAATTATCATGGGACTTCGTAACTTCAAGGGTTCCAGTTCCTGAAACGGTTTTTAAAGGGTTCCTCAATGAGTTCCTTGAAGGGTTCAAAAAAGGACTCATAAGGATTGAGGATTAAGCCACCTTGGAAAAGGGAGTTGGCACTGTTATTCTGCATTGGTCAAAGTCGTTCCACAGTGTCGGCATGAAGTTTCGGAACTGAGCTTAAGAGTGAAACTTGCATGACCAAGCATTGCCACATAGCTGACTGTCTTGGTCGGGGCAAAATATTGGATGGAATCTGGAATTTCTAGCCTAAAGCCTAAACCCTGGTATCGACATGTGCTAAAAAGGCATGGCTGAACACTGACTCTTACTCAGCCAGCAGGATGTCGACCGCATTCAAGAGTTCAGGGGCCCTAAACCCTAAACCCAAAAGGGCTTAGGGTTTGGGGTCTGGGGCAGTCTAGGGTTAGGGTTGAAGGCGACTGAGGAGTTCCGTGTTGCTAAGGATCTCTAATATTGTCTACGGAGTAACGGTTTAGGGTTTAGGGTACAATTCTTTAAGTGACAGTCTGCTGCTGTTAAAAGGAATATTCTACTATTCCCTACTTGAGATTTTGGATAGACCCGATCCACGCATCTCTATGGTGAATGTTGAAACAAGATAGGTGACGGGCTGTTGGGCTGAGGGCTTCGCGGCTTAAGCAGCATCCTTTGCGCGTCTGGCGTCGGGTGACTTTCCATAACCATGATGGACAAATCAAGATTTCAGCGAAGATTCATGGAGTTCAGGGCGTGGGACTTCGGTAACACTGCTGGTGTTGATTTGGTAGCACGGCTGGCGTTGAACCTGTTCCCAAGGTCAAACGGTTGGTGGGATTTTTCCTCCTCCACTCTGATAATGCTGCCCGTCGCAATGACTGGAAGGGTATAATATGGTATGTTATACGAGAAGCATGTACAGGAACCTTCAGGAATAGTATCACTAATTCTTCAGGCCCCTACTTGGAGGGGCAGGGGACTTAGTAAGTAAGGTTACAAGTAGGGTTCTACTTGGGGTAACTCCATTTAGGGTACTTATAACTCTACTTATAACCTACTTACTAAGTCCCCTGCCCCTCCAAGTACATTCTACCCTGAACCCTCAACCCCAAACAATGTGCACGTCACAAACCCTAGGTTCCTCAGAAGCCCCATAATAGCAAGGGTAACCCTTCTCCTACTACTTGGTTTAATAGCTAAGGGAACTCCAAAAGACAAAAGGCAAAAGGGCACTACTCTAGGGTTCCGGGAGTTCTGATCGCACAATGAGCACTATGGTTCTGATTATGAGCCAAGAACCCAAAAACTGAACCAAGGGCCCGGCTGGAAGGTGAGGTCGTGATGGATCCAGAACCAAACCTTTTATCTCCTGCCAATGCTGACTGGGAGGGGCAGGGGACTTAGTAAGGGGGTAGACAGGCTTCTTAAAGGGCTCCTTAAAGGGATCTATAGGGTTTCTTCAAGGGATCTATAGGGTTTACGGTTTAGGGTCTACTTGGAGGGGCCGGGGACTTAGTAAGTAAGGTTATAAGTAGGGTTATAATTGGGGTAACTCCATTTAGGGTACTTATAACTCGACATTTAACCTACTTACCAAGCCCCCTGCCCCTCCAAGTAGCTAAGATGGGGCCTTCATAAGTTAAACGGGGCTAGTAGCTAGTATAGGGGCTTGGACAATTCGGAAGAGGCTGTAGGCATATTCTGCAATAACTCTATCGGGGCTACGACTCGTCTGAGAATAAACAGAGGGTCCGATTTATGAGTTTCAGAAAGTAGGGGCCTTTTTTGTAGGGCTTCTCAAAGGAAGGACCCTGATTCCAGGTCTGTCGAGATTCCTGGTTGCCGTTCTAAACAGGTCCGTGCCACTGCAAGCGAAAGTACAACGAATGATGGTGGTAACAAGTGTGGCAACTTAAAGTGTGTAGGTTGCAGGGTTTAGGGACAACCAACTATTGCTGCACGCTAGCCGGCTCTTCAGTGATTTCTGCAAAACTTAGCATAAGCTTCATAACCGCCCAAATGCACTAATCCCCACCGTTACCTCCAAATCCCACAACTACTATCGCACATCTGCATGTGCTTTTTGCTACAGAGTTTCGTC
The DNA here is from genome assembly GCA_003297005.1 of Symbiodinium sp. clade A Y106. Lineage (NCBI taxonomy): Eukaryota > Dinophyceae > Suessiales > Symbiodiniaceae > Symbiodinium > Symbiodinium sp. clade A. Next base: position 77,930 of record BGNK01001487.1, on the reverse strand, counting down.
GCAGCGGAAGCCATCGTTACAGGCAAATATGGGGGTTTCCGAAAATAGGGGACCCTAATCTAGTACCATAAATAGTAGGATCCTTATTATAAGGACCCCAAAATAAGGTACCCCTAATTTTCAGAAACTCCCATAATAGCTGCTTTCACCAAGCAGACTGAGACTCCCAATCTGAACTAAAACCTTGAACTGTAACCAGGTAACCCCAAACCTTACGTTCAAAAGCCCACGATCGTTTCATTACATGGTCCCTGAGTTGGGTACGGCCCCCACACAGTAACAGTCCATAATAGGGCTACTATAGAGGGCCTAATATAACCATATTACGAATATTATCCAACTGTTACTGAGTGGGGGCCGTACCCAATCCCTGAGCTTTTAAGTAACCAGGGAGAAAAAAGTATAAATTCTTATTCCATAATGGTTCCTTTAAAAAAACGTATAAAAGTATGGTACTCCAAAGCCCAGGGTCCATTATTTATTCTGCAAGCTTCTCCTTGCCGGGGATGCCAAACTCGTTGAAATCGTACTCGATCCTGGCACGGGCGCAACATCACCAACAAGGAGTTGTTGGCTTGAAGTCTTGTCGGAGTACTTGAACGACTGTACTCCAGGAGTACGGTTTAAAGTTGAAAGTTTGGGATGATGGGGCAAAGCAAGCGCAGAACTCATGTTGTTCAGATCTTTGACTCAGCGATAGCATCCAAGCAGCAGGGTGAAGCAGATGGCATACATGGTCTTGCACCATAAAACACTTCTCGTCGACCAAAGTCGTAGACCAGGACCGACTCAGGGGCCCAGGGGTCAAACTCACAGCGGTGTCGAGGCTCAAGGCTTGGGGGGGGTAGAAACGATGTAGAAATTGAGAAGTCCCAAATGCCAAACCCCACAACGTAAACTCTAAACCCTAAACCCTAAACCCCAAACCCTACACCCTTCCGGACTCTAGGATTTCATCCTCCTCTGGCGCCTCCTGGTCCAGTAGCCGAATCCCCTACTATGGAGGCACACTATGTTGAAGCCGGAAGCATGAGCATTTTCTGGACCCAAAATCGTGCCCTCAAAACCACCAGCCTTGCACGTGTCCTGATACGTACTTGGTGGGACCCGNGCCCTACATTGCAGAATTTGCCCTTGACCTAGACAGGGCATGTAAGCTGATCGCATTCCTATATAATACTATGGAGGCACACTATGTTGAAGCCGGAAGCATGAGCATTTTCTGGACCCCAAATCGTGCCCTCAAAACCACCAGCCTTGCACGTGTCCTGATACGTACTTGGTGGGACCCGGTGGGTCCGCGCTCTTCTCTACGGTGGGACCCAAATTGGGCTCGGTGGGACCCGGTGG
>BGNK01001487.1:39823-76364 GCA_003297005.1 Symbiodinium sp. clade A Y106 | reverse complement strand
GGGCACAAGCAACGTTGACCGTTAAGCAGCTTTTTGTTGAGGTTTTCGGCCCAGTTTGCAGGCCCAGATTCCGGACACCAAGCCAGCTTCATGATAGAGTGCCCTGAATGTATGTATATATATATATATAAATACACACCTGTAACATCCTTTTCCAACTATTAAGGCCCCTTTACCACACAAGCATTACATGTGAGGCTCCTTTTTCCAGCTCGATGCCGCCGCGAATGGCCTGCAGGTCTTCACCCAAAACGACAACGGCTGGGACCAGGAGGGCATGGGACTGCGCCTGCTGGGTTATAGTACATTATAGTATAGTAAGGTGTAGTATGGTATAGTATAGTACATTTAGTATAGTAAGGTGTAGTTCACCCTGTAGCCATCTTGTCGTGTCTTGCAGGGGCAGATCATGATGACACCCGACAAGGCAGAGTGCGGGGTGTCATGTCACCGTACGACGTTCAGTTGTAGTGGACCAGGTTCTAAAGTTGCGAAGCATCGCGAACGGCTCAAGATAAGGGTAGAGCTCGAGGGCTCGAGGATAGACGCTCCAGCTGGATCCCTGGGCCAGAAAAAGTTACCACAGATAAGCCCAGGTCAAGGCAAGCTCTAACCATGTAGCCCCCTGAACTCGCCGTGGGTCCTAAAGCCGCATCAACCCTGGTGCAGGTATGGCTAACTCCTTATGGCTGGTCACAAGCAATGCTGTCGCAGCACGCAAAGGCACCACTTGTGCTGTTTTGTGCTGCCCCTCGCCGTGAGAGGGTGACTCTGACTTTCTTTTGAGTAAAGCTGCTTCACGATGTTCGCCATGCGGCCAAACAGAGAGGGGATCGAGAGAACGCCAGTATCCTTTATTACAGCCTTAGCCGGGGTACCGAAGATAGGCCTTATCATGAGTATAGAAGCTCTGCTCATAGGAGCTTGGAGACGAAACAATGTTGGTCCATGATCGTCGCTGTGCAACCCTAGGACTCCGGTTACCTACTGGTACCCAAATATAGCATGTAACTTAGTAGCCATTTATTTAGGGAACTGGAGCCCTTGGGTAATGTGGAGATGCCTGTTAACCGTCTATATGACTCTCTAAGCGACTACGTGTAACGTCCACCCTACAAAGCGATGCACGATGTTTACGTGCGCGAGCTGATGAGGATCGCGAGCTGTTGGGTGACCGAGTACATAATAATAATAACAACAATAATAATAACAATAATAACAAAAATAACAGTAACAATAATAATAAGCCAAAGCCTGAAGCACCGCCCTTGTCAACGTGCTGTCCCTCATTCCAAGAAGCTGTGCTGAAGTCTGTACGTCCACAGAAAAGAGTTAGCAGCAGTTGTCCCGTAAAGCTTTCCCAATCCAGAACACCATCACTGCTACTGTCCGTACGATTATAGCCACGAACGACTGCACTCCGTGCTTCCCTCGCTGATGCAATCGACCCCGAGCTCTCATGCTTACCTGGTGCTTTGCTATGTGGGCTCTCCTCGTTATTCTTAAAGACAGACGGTTTGGGTTCAACTGCCTGTGAAGCCCTGCAGGATTTCTACATCCCGCTGGCTGTGTCCAAAAGTTCCGCGGCTGGCAAGGTGGACGTTGGAGCGTATCAGCATCCTGGCAGCTCTTCTGGCTTTCCCCCTATGCGATAAGCCTTCCTACTATAGATCCCCAAGATTGAGGCAGAAAGATTTACTGTCGCAGCTTCAGCCACAGCTACAGCACTGACCAACACGATTCCTTCGCAGCCGCATCTTTACCTGGTTTGCTGCCGCCCCTGTTGCTTCACAGTGCTGCCGAAGCCACCAGCAGTACTATCAGCATAATTACGTGATCGTGCATGACAGGGACAGGTAGTACTGCTTTCTTTGATGTTGGAACTACGTTGCCTGCATCCGAGGTCGCACAACCAAAGCATAGGACTTCGTGTGGTAAACTGGAACGCGATGCAGACCAACCTCACCGTGCGATTGAGGCCCGGCTGCTTCTGCAAAAAATGGGCACGGTGTCTTCTTACAGGCAAAGTAGCAGTAGCAGTGTAGGTAAGAAGCGTGTTTTGTTTCGCAACTTGGGTGGTGTTGCTTTTATGTGTGCTATATCGGCTTTCGCCATGATTTCTGGGTAGCTGCTCCCTTCGACAGACCCCACCGAACGAAACATTAAGTTCATTGAACCGAGCTTCCCATTTTCGTGCACCACGCCCGGAACCCGGCTCTGGCTCAATATTGTCGCCGTAAAGAGCTGGGTATTTTTTTTATTTCCAAAGAAGCGCTCACAGAAAGTGCGATGACTGAAGGTGTACTAGTAGTAGGCAAGACAATCGGAACCAAGCACTGGCGCAGCCGAAGCAAAAGCAACCAGTGCAAACCCCACGGATTCACCGTGCAACTCAAGAAGAGAATCAAGTAGCTGAGCTCGCAGACGAAAAGACACATCTCAAGCAGCTGCGGGACATAGACAAGCAAAGAGCCACATAAGCCGCCTGCCGAATCGAATCAAGACACAACGAAAGCTTCACTCAAGGCTAATGTAGGAACCTGATTAAGACACCCTGGCCCTATAACCCGAAATAGTAGGATTCATATAAGGAACCCTAATAAGGCCCAAGGTTTCTTAATCAGGTTCCTACATTATACACGATGATTCGCCTTGTAGCTCCTAGGTTTGTTTCACCTTCTGCCTCACCTCAGAAGCATCCCTAATACAGGGGGGTTCCTTTAAAAGGGGTCTTTAAGGGTTACTATAAGAGGTAGTATGGGGATTGAGGTAGTATGGGGATTTAATATAGGGGCCTAAATCATGGCCAATACTAATTTGGGGGGGGTTCCTTATTTTACTTTTTTGTTTCATGGGCCCCAAAACCTCGATTCTAGTTAGTAAGGCCCCTATCGTAGGTGAGTGAAACATGTGCTCGTGTTCCGAAACGAGGGCGATTCTCCCTGTGAGGTGGTCTTGGCCGCTGCCTGCCGTTCACGCCGTCGTCCTCACCGCTCCAAACTTGAGCGACGTGAATCCTCCATGGGAGCCACAGATCCTGGGACCAAACCTTGCTTGCTTGCCAGCTGAGTCTATCTCCTCATGACACAGAAACGATGGGCCCTTTGTCTTTCTGCACGTGTGGGTCGAGATGAGTAATCAGGTCAATGACTATGCAGAGAGAGAGAGAGACAGAGCACAGCCTTTGACACATCAATGTACTTATGGTCAGTCACTCTATCAAACGGTCATATCTCTGTAAGCCGGGAACCAAGAGCCCTACAACCTGAAAGGAGAAGCCCTCAACCCGAGGAGTCAATTGTCTAGAGCCGGACGTTCCGGCAAGTGCTGAGATCTCTGTGGGCTCAGTGCTGAAGCAGAGAGTTCTGTGAGCTTTAGTTTCGGGAGGGGCTGGATAGAGTTTGGCTTTTGCAGAGCAGGTTTCCCCAAACCAGCCAGAAAGATGCTCTTATATCCTACCAGCCCCAAGAAGCTTCGACCTTTCCCTGTTGCGAGGAAGGTTGCACCCCAACCCTTCGTTGCGGCTCCCCACTGCTCGGACGGCTTCCTCACCGTCTCGATGGAGCTGTCCCTCGGTCTGATTTTGGAGGATGTAGAGGATTCGGCCTGCAGCCGACGGGAGTGGAGTTTGATTTCAGCTTTCGGAGTCTGGAGCTGTTGCAAGAGGATCCTGTGCACGGCAAACCCGCAAGAACAGATGCTCGCCCCTAGATTGCTCAGATGGAAGATCGCTCTTGCATTGCAGCCCAGGAAGCCATGGTCTTTGGTGACAGCGTCGATCGCAGCTCCTTTGCAAACCTGGGATCATGGGCGCGTTCTGGATGTCAACGATTCTTTGCTTTTTCTCCTCGAACGAGCAATGTTGATCCTTTAAAAGCTACCGGCTTGATGCGAAGGACACATAGTACACAGCTATAAGTTTGATGTTCGAGTTTTCTCCATCTCGTGACTTGTGAACCAAAGGGTGCGCCACTGTAGTTAATTAACAACCCTCGGCTCGTGCCGGAGAGGAGAATACAAAGAAACAGTTGTTGAAGAGCTGCACTTGCACTGAGGGAACATGGGAAATCTGAGCCTCGCTTTGAAATCGGAACTGCATTGTCGACTTCTCGCCATGCAAAACACAGTCAGACGCCTGCACCCTAAATCGTTTCGTGTAAGCGCAGTGCAGATAGTATAGAACAAATGAAAAAGGCCAGGGCCTGTTCTCCAAAATTTGTTGCCTACGACCGGACGGCCAAGGTACCTCCTGGCGAGCTGATTGTTTGACGTGTTTGCTCGCGCTGGAGAAATATCTGGGTGTCGGATGCAGGGTTTTACGTTGAGGGGGCTTTGGGTTCATGAACATTTAACATTTACTTCACTCACAGTGCATGCTTGTTTAGAGGCGGAACGACGAGGGACCTTGCGATTTCAGGGTTCGGACCGACTGCGGCCCTCGAAGCTATGGGCTATGGTCATCCTACCTTTCCCCATGTCCGGGTCGGGATCCGGGCTGGCGCGGGATTCGATTGCAAAGGAGACCGCAACCTCAAGAAGCACAACGTCCCCACAAGAACACCAGAGCAGCAATGCTGATCTGTCCATGCGACAAAACCCTTTGACATAGATGCAGGCTGTTGGCTTGCAGGAAATCCTGGATCTAGCTTTGAAGGATTGCAAATGGCATCTGCGGGCGGTTTTGGTCCACACAGTTTAAAGTTCCATGCAGGTGAATCTTACACCTAGACCAGCATCGAGACCCTTAATCCTGGCGGATCCCTGGTGAATTGAGTGTTCCGGGCTCGTTTGTGGCCAGCCTGCCTCCGACCAAGGCCGGTCGAGGCAATGCGCGGACTCCACCTTCGCGAGGACTGTGATGCGTTAGGAGCTGCGCTTTCCCTAACGGAACCCTGTCCTGATTTTCACTATGTCAGCATATCCCTATAATTAGTAGGGTTTAGGGGTTTAGGGTTTTAGTATTAGTATATTTGCATATTATGCGGCCTACTTGTTGATCGCTTACAGATCCCTCAAGGATCCCCTTGGGTCCATGATTCATGTATCCAGGCAGCATATCATACTTTGGCCTTCCTGAGGTTCTTAAGTCCGGAAACAGTAGTTAAGTGGGTACATGGACCCTTTGGGTTCTTCTCCGTTGATTGCAGCTCCTGCTCTTACTTACGGGCGATCAGTAACTAGCAACTCATCACAAAACTATGGTCAGAACCGGGAACGTGAGTACCATGACTGTAGTGATGATGAGGATGACCATGACAACGGTGATAATGGCGCTGATGCTGGTTTTGAGTATGATGTTGATGTTGTCGTGCGCGCGGAATTCGGATGACGACGATGGCGATGAAGAACAATCAGAGGTGGATGGTAATGTTGATTATGACCAAAAGAAGCGATTTGATTATGACCATCAGCACCACATCATGAGTATGGTTTTGCCTGACCATGTTCCGAGTATTACTGAAGCACGTTTTCATTCGTTTCAGCGAAAGGCCGTACTGTCCTGCTGCATCCCAGCTGTGCAAGTAAACTTCAAACAACTCTGTGTTTGTATTTCGCATGCATGCAGTGATGTCAGCATCTGGGTAGATGCATATTGCTAGCAATACTGCTTATTACTTGTTACTGCAGTGTCACTACTTTTATCTTGGATTGCTGTTTGTCGGTCGTTCCTTCCTGTCCGGCTGGCCTTTTCGGGTGCCTAACTTCCTCATGATACGAGTTTGGTATCGTCGAGCTTGTAGCAACGTTTGCTGAGAAGGGCACCAGAAGTTTGAAGTTCCCTGCTGAAAGCACCCGAAGAACTTGAGCCCCGTTCTCTTTGGAGGACGCACTCCCGGCTCGACACCGCAGTCGACACAGTCTTTGCCTGCACCGAGGCTACCCGCTTGGGTGTTGGGAAGCGAGGAATCATCAGTATCAGTAGAAGAACATCAGCATCATCACGGCATCGCCCAGGCAGCAGCACCAGGATCAGTATGAGTATGATGGAAGGTCATGATGGTCGCTACCGCTACATAGCATATTCAGCACCGTCCTTGCCCCACCATCTATATCTTCCTCTGAATACGATGCTTATTACATAGCGTGACTCGTGACCGAGGTCTGTCAGTGTCGTGTGTTCTCGGATTCGTGGTGAGCTGTATTGTTTCATGCAGATTCAGAGAAGGAGCCCTTTGTGCAACAAACACGATTTGCAAAAACGTCAGTGTGCGCAGATTTTTGTTTCGGACACTTTCACATCGTCACTATGAGTCTACGAGGGACAGCTGAGATGCAAGACTTCTGCTTGTTTGAGGTTTGGATTTAGGTTTTGAAGCTGTAGGCTAGCTCCTCCGAATTGCCTTGCCCTATACCAAAATTGCACCTTATGCCATGCATCCCCTGTCCCTGAGTGTAATTAAACCCTCTTCAACACGCGGGCGGCGTCTCTTCGATGGCCGCACGCCTGCGGTCCGTAGCAGAAGCACATTGCAGTGGTCCGGACTACCCAGAGAGCCCAGTACCCCTTAATTAAGGAATATAGCTTAAATCATAATATGAAGCCCTACATAATTTGAGCCATATTCCTTAATTAAGGGATATTGGGCTCTGGGGGTGCCCGCAACTGGGGCATCTTCCTCTCGGAGCTTACTAATTCTTGGAGCTTTGCGAAACGAAGGCGGTCCAGAGTCTAATCAGGCCAGCTCTTCGTTACAACATGACATTTGGGATTATTAAAAGATGCTTGTGGGATTTGTGCTGCAATACCGTGCTAACGCCAAGGCGTTTGTGAGTCATCCCCTTTCCAACCCGCAGCCTCTGCATTGCGCAGCAGTTCTGTTGCAGTTGTTGTTCTTCATGTGCTCTAACGGTGAACTACACCCTAAACCCCAAGCCCTGAAACCTGCACCTTGAATTCAAGCTGGTCTGTGTGATGGTTTATCTGAAGCACTGGGATCCCCTTCCGAATCTTTTGCCCCAGTAACCACCACGACCAAATCGTTGGAGCAGGCCCAAGGCGACACCAAAAGCGGCGCCGGCAGCCAAAAAGGCCAACAGGGTTTCAGCCTCTGAGGCATATGGGTAGTTCTCTCGACCAGGGTCCCTTATTGAGTCCCTTCTATACGGGGTGCTGCCTTACTATTTGGGTTACCTAAAAAGGGACCCTAAGGGTGAGACCTACCCAAACCTGAAATCGCAGTGTCAGATTTCCTGGGTTCTACAACTACGGGTCCCTTGTCTGCATGGCGGGTTCCGTATTTCAGGGGTCGTCCTAGGTCCTAGGTACCATTGAGGTATCTGATTTTCGGAAACGCCCTTGTTTCCATTCGGTGAAGGTGCTGCATGGCAGCAGTTTGTTAGCGGAGCATATTAACTGCAAGGGACCACTGCCGCTAGTGCTACTGCCACTGCTGCTGCTTCCTACTCCTACTGCGACGACGACGCATCGACGACTTATATAGGGACCTTAATTGTTAGAATAGAGTTCTGGGGCCCAGTATACTATACTTAAGGAACCCCCAAAATAGTATTGGTAATCATTTAAGGCCCCTATATTAGTAGTACCCTTTTGGTAGCCCTTATAGTAACCCCTTTAAAGGAACCCTATAAAACAGGGCTTCAGTCACAATGAAATGCCGGAGGCCTCAGCGCCGAAGCCCGCGCCCAAGCGTTCGGCCAGCGAGAAATCTGCTGCCAGGCCGGGCTTGGTGGTCTCCGGTTTCTGGCTTAGGATTCAGGGTTGAAGGCGCATGGCTTTGGGCTTAGAGTTTAGGATTTATTGGGTTTATTGGGTTAAAAAAGGGCTTATTGGGTTTAGGGTTTCTGGCTTTGTTTGTCCATGTTTGAGAGGTGTCGACTTTAGATGTCGGTTGGCCAGAGATGTCTGGACTGGGTTGGATTGGGTTTAGGTTACAGTGCGTCTTTCCCTGCAAATCGTATCGTTTTGCTCAGGACTCTGGATTTGTCATTTGCATTTGTTCGGGCAGACTGGCAAGTAGAGAACCAAAATGGCTGCGGAAGTCCCAAAACATTCCCCAAACTTTCATGCTCAGATCCCAAACCCTCAACCTAAATTTGGGCTGTTTGAAGAAGTGGACCATCTCTGGCTCTGCAGCCCCTCTTCCCCCGATCTGCGCTTGGGCTGTGAGGCCGAAAAGCAAGGCCGCAGCAGATCCTCCGTCGGTCCTCGCTTCAGTGCGTTTGTCGACCATTGAAGCTTAGTAGCTGAGTAGGCAACCTTTAACTTTTTGAGGTTTACATAAACCTACCCTAAATGAAAAGGTTAACCTTTTTTGGGCTGGGCTACTCAGCCCCTAAGGAAGATTCAATGGTTTATGGCCGTGGGGTATTCGTATCTGCTGCCCGTAGAACACTGGTGCGGCTAAAGGCTAAAGGGCTTTTGAATAACCATGGTGCCGACATCGTGGCGGGTACCGGACGGTTGCATCGTAGATGTTGTCGGGCTCGCGTTTGTTGGATTTCAGACGGCCTGACAGCTGCCCTCGTATCAGGACTTTCTCGGTCGTCTTTGTTGAACCGTACCGTTTGAGCAAAGATCGTCATAGTTCGTCGGGTCTCTGGCTATGTGAGAGGAACAGCATGCAACGTGTCCTTGAATCCTCATCTTCAACCATACATAGGGCCTGAGGAGGAACCGACATCAGATGCCTTGCACCGTCAGACGAATCCTCCAGCTCTGCACTTGCTATTGTGAAAACTGGCCGCTACTTCGCACAAGCTCGCTTGGATGATTATCGAATGCCCCGAGAACCACGAAGTTCCGTTACCGGAAAGGGAAGAAAATCCCGAACAAGCTCTCGCACTAAGTGATTCGGTGGCCTGTCCGACCCCCCCTGGAAGACGGGTCACAAGGACGCAGATCGTAAAGCCCCAAACTTAACATTCACAACCCAAGTCTTCAAGCCTCCTGAGATCTCGGGATTAACTTGCTTCTCAAGGCCCGTTCCGGTGCCAGCCGCGAGAGGCTTCCGCTGCGCTTTGCATGGACTGCTCCTGCTACTGCTGCGGCATCTGCGTAACACCTGCACCACGCGCTTCCGGGTTCTGTGCTGCTACTGCTAGTAGCGGCATCGCTACTAGCACTACTACGAAGACTAACTGACCACTCGTGCTGGTTCTGATGAAGCTGATGCCGCTGCAGGAACTGCTGCTGCTGCTGCACCCACGACGACTACTACCGGTGCCCACTACTATTTCTACTGCTACTGCGGATGTGAGAGTCCTGTATACTGCTCACCGGGATCGCCAAGGCCCCTGTCGGAGTTCGCACGTTCCTGCAATTCCTGAACTCGGAGCCTCACACCGAAAGCGCATTCGACGAGTTTTTAACCCTGCATCGAGTCCTCCTATGTCCTGAGACCTGCACGCTGAACGACTTCTGACATGCTCTGAACACTATGCGAGCTACCCAGCCTTCGCCTGTGGGTGTAATTAATGGCTGACCGGTCCCATGAGGCGTGTCAAACCTACTAGAGCCGCGACAGAACCCCTACAAACCCTCTATGTCGCACGGTTCTGGATAAACGATTGAAAATTTGCAGAAGCGGGCGCACCAAGCCACACCACACACAGACCGAGTTCTTAAGCAAGACGGAAAGCCTTACCGCTGGAACAGGCTAGACAAACCGAGTGTAATTCGCTAGGCTCAGTTGCAAGCAATCACCATTACTGAGGCAGCCTGGCATCCTAACCCTTACCTTACACACACCAAGCCCTATAAACCCTAATCCCAAAGCTTGAAGAGCTCAGAGACTCCAATATCCCTTTTTTTAAGGAATATACCCTACAATATAGTAGGATCCCTCATATGATTTCCTAATTAAGGGATATTGAAATCTCTGGGAACGCTCTTGGGAAACTCGACGCTAAACCTTAAATCCCTGAACCCTAAACCCCTAAACCCCTAAACCTCTCAACCCTAAACCCCAAGCCCCTAAGCCCCTAAACCACTCCTGCAGGCCGGTGGACCCGGCAGTCAGCACTCGGAGTGCAGAGTCCGCTGCTCGAAGTATCGAGTCAGGCCCGGTTTTGGAGTTTAGGGGTTTAGGGGCTTTGGAGTTTAGGGTTTAGGGTTCAGGGTTTGGGGTTTAGGGGTTTAGTGGTTTAGGGGTTTACGGTTTAGGGGGTTGGGGTTTAGGGTTTAGGGTGTCTGGGGTTTAGGGTTTTGGCACTTTACCTCAGTTTGACTGCCCCGAACTGCAAGCTCTGGAGCCGAAACCCCAAAACTCCCAGTGGTAAACTTATCAAGCCCGAATCACAGGAACGTCAAGCCCTAATTAGGGTCTGAGTTCTTGTACCCATGCAACCACACCAAAGCCCCAAGGCAATGTTGAAGCTGCTATAGAGGACCGCAATATTTGATGAACAGACACAAGGGTCCCTATATAACGACACTGCAACTTATGCCAAAGCCATAGAATGATCATGCAGGTCCGATATTGCGTGCAACCTCAAACCCTGAACTCTTAACCCTTGCAATTGTGCAGGAGAGAAAGAGCCTTCAACAAAAGTAACACTCTGAACCCTGCAGCCCCCTCTGTTAGTAAGCCTCCAGCTTTTCCCATCAGCCGCAGGTGTCGAACCTAACTCTGCTTCTTCGAAGGCCAGTGTCGGGTGTTTTGAGGGTCCTTTGTGAGGGTTCAAAGGCGGCTTCTGTAGGGAAGGGTTTCTGTAAGGGTTAAGGGTTCTTCTATATTCTTCTTGAACCCTAAACCCAAAAGGGAAGCAAGGCCTGCAAGTGAAGTGGCCGCCTTCTACCTAAAAACGGTGTCCTCAAACCGGCCTGCTTCCCGATGTGAAGGATGATGGGCCTTCCGAAACTGCAGAGTCCTTGCAACTCTAATGACTCTAATGATTAAAATGCAAGGGCCTAACTAGCAAGGCCAATATCATCCCTCACGGCTCCTAATCGTAAATATACTATACCCCAAAACCCTGTTCTACTTGAAGGCCCCTATATTGCTCTGATCTCCGAGGTACATGGATGCATGCAGGCATGCATTCAGACTGACTCGGCTGGTTGATTGTAGTAGGTCTTGGTTCGGTGCTTATGCCTTGGTGGCTTGGGTGTGTCTAGTAGGTCTAGAAGTGCACATGTCGCATAAAGAAAAGGCAACATCTTCACTTTCTCAGCTGGTTCTATGCGTCTGTCTGCGTCTATGTATGTCTATACCTATCTATCTATCTATCTACGTATCTATATATATATATATATGTACACCCCTCTCTCTCTCTCTCGCTTTCTGAATATATAGATACACACACACACACACGGAGGTACAGATTGTTGTATAAGCCGTTGAGCTCCCCCTCGGCCCCCACCTGACGCGGCCGTGAGGCGCGGGGAGCTAAAGCCAAAGCCATGGCCTCCGGATCCAAAGACAGCACCTTGGCGCTCGAGAGAGAGACTGAGACGGGCGAGAAGCTGTCATGTTTCTGCAAGTCAACCCTAAACCTTCATTCTCAGATCTTGACGCATGGTTGAGGGAAACGCGGGCTGGCTAGAGTCTAGAGTCTAGGGCTTGGGAGTGATGGTCCACCTAGAGCAGTTGAAGCTCGGGATTCACGGACGAAAGGTTTTAGGGGTCGTCCGAAAAACAGGAATCGTTGTTGTGGGCAGGGCCGGCGGCCACTGCTGCCGACAAGTCTCCGCCCAAAGCGAAACGGGAGACGAAGTCAGACAAGGCCTACTAAGGGTTTCAAATGCTTAGCAGTTGAAATCTAGTTTGCGAGTTCGTGAAAAAAGGGGTTGAAGATGATTGAAGCTGACAGGGGATGGTACATTTTAGGCTAAGGGAGTTTAGGCTTTGATGTGTTGGTTGTGAGAAGGCTTCCCGACAAGACTGGTGTTCCCTCCGGGGCCCTCGCCCTGTTTTGAATAGGATTGAGGATTTGATCTATAAATCGTAAACCCATGCAGAGTTCGGCGGTTATCCAAGCCAAAGCAGACATGTGTCCGTTCGCAACCAGGTTACACTGAATATTGTAGTAGTAGTAGTAGTAGAAGCAGAAGTAGCAGGAGTATCCTGCTTTCCACTTAAGCCAACTTCATCGCATACTTTTTCACTGCCACAGAGTACCGAGTTCAGGGTGGAGGGCTTCGAGGTGTTTGGAGAGTTTTTAACATATCCCCCATGCGGCCGTGCATCTATCCACCATCAAGCCGTATCCCTAGAAGAGGGCGTCTTTTCAGATTTTAGGGGAATGGTAGCGTGTGAGGACATGTAAATGGGGTACTCCTACACAGATCGCGTCTCTACAACCCCTCCAGATCCTTGCAGAACCGGAATTAACATAAACGCCCACAGAAGTCAACCCCCAAATTTCCGGGGCCCTCCGCTCTGTATGTGTCTATCTGTCTTAGAGTCTTGAGATTCCCCCAAGCCCTATAGATCCCTCATGGGAGCCCCTGAAGGAAGCCTTATACCCTATAGATCCCTTATAGGGGCCCTTAAAGGAACCCTTATAGATCCCTCTAAAGGAACCCGTATAGATCCCTTTAAAGTCCCCAGATCTCCTGCGCCAGAGGTGCCCGGCGCTTCCGGTAGGCTCCCGGATGCTGGTGCTCCGAGGACTTCCACTCTTCGTCTTTCTTGGTTTAGGGTTTTCGGGCTTTAGGGCTTTAGGGCTTTAGGGTCTAGGGTTTTAGGGTTTACTTTCCTTTTTCCTAGATGTGGTCTTCCGGTGCAAGGCTCGGAAGAAGCACCGGTTGGAGACCCTCTTTCGAGCCCGGTTGAATAGTTGATGCTTGTCTCTCAGCTGTATACGACACCTGCGACAAGCATGCAACAGTAGACTTGATAGCGCTGGCAACGGCAGAGAGAAGGAACGAAAGAACGAAAGAAAGGTAGGTATGTAGGTAGGTCAGTAGATAGATAGGAGATAGATAGATAGATAGACAGGCAAATAGATAGATGGGCAGACAGACAGACAGATAGGTAGACCGGTAGTAGTAGATATTTGATATGAATATGTAGGTAGTCAGATAGGTAGATAGGTCCACACACGCACCTAAGTTACCGCGCGCTTTTCTGCAGGGTTTCCGACTAGGCTTTCGCATTGGATTCTGCGCGCTTCAAGAGCTTTATTTTGGGAAGGGGGCAGGGGGTGGGAGGGTAGCAGGGTGGGGGGGGGAAAGGGTTGATTTCGTTCTGGTTCCGCCAGCTTTGTGTGAAAAACGAGCCCTGAACCCACGCCTGCCAGCAAAAGTCAAAACAGTGCTGGCTGCTACGGGCTTGGGAAGCCCGGAGTATCTGGAAGAAAAATGGCCTCTGAACCCAATGACATTCAATGTACAGAAATAGTGCGACGCGCTAAGTTTCAAGGCTATATATCTCCTGAAAGTCATTTTCACAGGTGTATCGACGATGTTGCTATGTCTGATTCATCACAGTATCTACGCAGAACGGAGAGTGGATCCCGACATTCGAGACATGCATATTGTAGCCTGAAATCTAAGCAGAATGGGTTTGCTGAACTAGCTAGCACCCCAAAACCAAGACTAACGAAAGGATTTCCTGCACGCCTACTTCCACAGGACTGCAGAGGCTGCGGCCGAGTCTCCCAAAGAGGTGCCTCCTTCTAGCAACTTGGCCAAGACTTTTTCGAAGCTTCATTCCAATGTGGATCACAATCAGCGGTTACCTCATGTTTGCTCAGTACTTTTATGATTCAGGGTTCTTTCTCTCGCTGTTGCCAAAAACTTATTCATTATCATTATTGCTGCCTCTCACGGCAACATGTTTCTGCGCTGCTGCAGTGCTGCTTCTGGTACTGGTACTGCTGCTGCCAAACTATCACGACCAGAAAGATACCAGCACCGCTGACCCCACGACGACCACGAACTGCTGACAGTAGTCATGCTGCTGCAGGCTGTTTCTGTTGCTGTTGCTGCTGCTGCTGCTGCTGGTGCCTGTTGTTGCTCTTCTTGTGTTTCGTGCTCGTGCTCGTGGTGGCGGTTTGTTTGAACCGCAGCCAGGGAGTACGGGCGATGCGACAGGGAACTGGTCAATGACTCTATGTCACCGGTTGCAGAGTGCAGCACGTGGCTATCGCACGTACCTGGGCTGACCTCGCCACTAATGTCGAGGCGCATAGACAAGGGCATTTAAACAATTGCGTAGAGTCAGCATCCTGACGTCGGCCATCGTGTCAGTATCAGTCTCGTATCCGAAGCCCAAGTTGGCCAGCTGTCGACGATCAGAGTTGGTAAGCCTTTCCATTCGTCGCGGCGTGAAGCCGATCAAGATCGTGCGATCTCCACCTGACCAAGGAGCCGTTGCGTGATACAGGTGTGGCGGGAACTGAGCAAAAGGCAGACCGATACGAACCATTGTGCCGGGTCCAGAAAAGTGGTCCAGGGCGTGAGCACCACCTTCACTTTGCAACCAGAGGCAGCCTCCCACCCAGCGCGAGCAGGGGATGATTGTGTTATCCAGCCCTGGCTCATTGCCTGCGTCTCGATGCAGCTGTACCTGGGTGTTCCTTCGTAGCGTCATCGAGGCGAAATACGCCCCCGGATTCATACCCCTGATGATGGACGTGAGCAGTAGCGTCACCCGTGGATAAAGCAGTGTTATTCTGTATACCAGTGGAGTGGGCAAAAGTGAATGCTCCAGTCGAAAAACACTTCTGGCGCGGCAGCTGTGCGCTTCTGCGATCTTTCTGCTTTGTTGAAGACTTCTCCGGTAACATACCAAGCAGCTTGTCCATGTCAGTTGCAAGAGCTCTGATGCCAGGTGTTCCGCAGGAGAGTCCGATGGACCAGTTGTTGTAATCATCGCCGAAGAAGGAGCATCCAATGTCAGCCGGACCTGGTTGGCGGCCACATTCCATTCCTGAAACAGTGTGTCCACCGAGGTTGGCAAGCGTGCCTGAGCTGCTAGCGATGGGGAGTAAAGAGGCTCCTCAGTGTCCAAAGTGTGCACCTGGGAATCTGGGGTTAAGGGCTGACTATCCTCAACAGAAATCCTCGAAACAGAGCTACAGGGGGCGGTGTCCCAGCTGTAGCTGGAAAAGCCGGATGCGCCGCCCCCAAGATGGACGGCTGCTCCAGTTCCCAGATGTCTGGCGGGATATCTGAAGGTCTACGGGGAAGCATGCGTGGCAAAAATGCGTGACTAGCATGCGTGACGCTCGCTCGGTGCGTCTTTCGGGGCAGCAGGGCCCAGAGCCAGACGGCGATGCAGGCACAGACATGTGAAATGTCACGTGCAGTGTGAAAGTGAAAAGTAGGACAAGGCGGCAAATAGGTATGGCTGGAAACTGGAAAGGCATGCGCACAGCGAAAGGCAACGGAGAATATTGTGGATTTTCCCGCTCAATGAATTTGCAATAAAGCGGTCCCGCGGCGGAGCCCCCAGGCTTCGCGGCCACCTGGCGAGCATACACTGCAACCCTGGCAATGTTGTGGCGGTGGTGGTGGTGGTGGTGCTCTTGTGATTTCTCTCGTTGACGGTTGCCAATACGGTGTCTGCTGCTGTCTGCTGCTGTCGCAATCTTTCCAACGGCAGCGGAGTGCCTATACCAGATGATGTATTGCATTAGGACCCGTTGCTCAGCCAGGCCCAAACTTTGTGCAATGAAGGCTGGTGCTGGCACATTCAATCCATCCAAGCGCCGAATCCGTAACGCCTGTCAGGTATTACGGACACCAAGCTTCTGGGCACAAATTGTAGCTAGTGTGCTGCCAGGGTTGAAAGGTACTGTTTCTTCAGGTTTGCTCCTCTGATGCATCATCCCATCTAGGAAGGATCAAGTCACAAGTTGCCTGAGGTATTGAGTTGTGATCCTGAGGACATCGCAGGGCAGTTCTTATTCGGCTGTTACCGGCTTCGCAGCCGGATTCGAAGAGATGGTGGAATCTGGGGTGGTGCTGCGTTAGTGCTTTAGCGTTTGCTGACACAGTTCAGAATTCATAAACTGAGAAACACCTAACAAAGACTTGGATCCTTGGTATTCTGCGGACAGCCTAACAAGGGATCTATCGTTGTAAGTTGAAAGAAACGCAGTTAATTTATGAGGTTGTAACGTTCCCGTCAAAGCCTAGCGTGAACAGAGTTTATTCGTAGCTTGTGTGGAAGTGTTGGCTCCTGCGACGACAACAGAGGTGCTGATGCATGTTCTGGAGATGGCGAAAATGACAGGGACTGATAAGGATGGCCGCGATGACAATAATTAAAAAGAAATCTGGCGGCTGCAAGCATTAATCCGGTATGTTCCGTGACAAGCTGTAGGAGGGCACAGACTTGGAACCCAACTCATAGAATCAGGTCACACTCTAAAATCCTGCACCCTGAAACCCGGAACCCGACCTACACTATTGTCAAGCTTTAAGAGTGTTTATCGGTCTCACGAGGTCGGGACAGCCGCCCTCGGCGCAGGCGCAAGCCGGCGTGACTCGGCTCTTCTATGCGATCATTGTTTGTCTCACGTTTATTATTCACTTTCGCTATTTCGGGTTTGGTTGGGTCCTGGGTCTTGATCCCAAACTGTATGACTGGGGTTTAGGGTGTGGCTTTGGGTTTAAGCGTTTTGGATTCTTGTTTTGATCGACTACTGATCTGATACGCAAAGGACCGCTAGTTTTAGCAATCCATCGAACGCACGGAAAGTCAGCATGCATTGTCACCAAGCCGTACTAGTAACAACAACTCCGGCTCTGGGGCTTTAACGTTTGGGGAGTTAGGTTCTCATGATCGTGGTGTTCGCTGCCTGAAAGCTTCTCTCACCACAAGACTCGCCAGGCAGCGACAACCTGCAAGCTGCAAAAGTAGTGATGCCCAGCAACATCATCCCTTAGTCAGAACGACGCAAGGTGCAACACAAACAATCCAGTGATGCTACTTGTTAGTACTTGTGCAGCACAACCAGCACTGGAGCTGGAATCCCAATCCAGCAGCATGTTGAAAACACTATTGCATTGCGACTTGCACCGGTGCCACACTGGTCAGCATCGAGATGCTGAAAAAGACATATCCTCTCTTCAATGATGCTGATTGATGTAGCTGTGTGAACCGTATCTAGCCACAAGGGTACTTAGTTGCAGCATGACCAATATGAGTGGGGGTGTGGTTTGACAGTCGGCGGTACCGTGGTCGAAGTGAGAAGTAGCACGCACTAAGTAGTAAGTCAAAGAATAGCCTGTCGGAGTATCGCACAGCAACAAACTTGCAGACTCATCAAATAGCCGCCGGCAAAAATGGAAACAATATTGCATACATTCATGACAATGATCGCGATAGACATAATCACAAGCAGCAACAGGAGCAGGAGCAGCAGTAGAAGTACTAGTAGTAGCAGTAGGGTGGTGGTGGTAGTGGTAGTAGAAGTAGAAGTAGAAGTAGAAGTAGAAGTAGTAGCAGCAGTAGTAGTAGTAGTAGGAGTAGTAGTAGTAGTAGTAGCAGGAGTAGTAGTAGTAGTAGTAGTAGCAGTAGTAGTAGTAGTAGAAGTGGCACGAGCGGTAGCAGCAGCAGTAGCCGTAGTCCAGTAGCCAGTAGCCAGCAGGAGTAGCAGTAGGCAGCGGGGGCACGGGGGATTCACAACAGGAGGTGATGGCACATATCACGAAACATCACGCCCCACGGTAACCCGAGGCAACGGCCAGTCTTTCAGCGGCAACTGCGCAGCAGCCGCCGACGAAGCCGCAAGTGATCCTCCGAGCTAACAACGCATGGGGGATTTCGGCATTGAGGGTAATTACCACAGTGAAGAAGCAACACTATGTACCATTATCGGAATTGTCGGCATTTGCGCCGCCATCACGATGTCCATGATCACTACCATCATCATCACCCTCACTATCATCGTCAGACGCATCATAATCTTCATGACGTGGAGAGGTGACTGTCGCTAGTGCAGCGAGGTCCGTAATACAAGGTGTCTTGTCGTGACCCGATTTCCGTCTGCTCTGGTGCAGCTTCCCCGTCCTGTGGTGCCGATAGTCTAGTGCTTGGGAATCCAAGCACAGCCAAGGGTAATGGAGCCGATTGCTGGGGCACCTCGGCATCATGTATAGTATATGACATTGTGTACTGTATATATAACGTTTCATATGTTATTTACTGATACATGATGTGGCTCTTGAGACTTTCACGGAGTTCAGGCAGCTCATGGATTGCAGTGCGCAGCTGCAAGGGTCTTAAATGAGACGCCCAGGAAGACTTGGAAAGCTATTGTCCATATAGGGGCCTTAATGATTAATCTGATTCGGAAAATTCTCTCTGGACCATATTGTACTGTTAGTATATAGGACTGTAAGGACATACTGTTACTAACTCCCCCACCCCGCTAGTATGCTCGCCACAGCCTTCGATGTGAGTGGAAACCAAGAGGCACATGTCGATGTGTCCAGTTGCTTAAACATTAGCTTACGATGCAACCCAGCAACCTCCACTCAAACCTAGACCCTAAACCGAAACCGCAGGGCAATGAGTCATCAGGAGTACTGTAAGGGACGATCATTATGAGGATTACTATAAGGGACTATCATAGGGATCCATTCCCCCATGCCCTACTGAGAACCAAGGAGTCTTTCAGCAGCCTAACTCAGTTGTTCTCAGTCCATTGATATCGAAGCATGAAGCATCATGCGCAGAGTCGGAGCCTAACTCATCCACAATGTGGGGTTGAGGGCTGCATAGTTGTATTTTTGCCAGGGTCTACTTGTATCCCCTAAACCGCCTAAACCCTAGGGAATAGTAGGTTATGACCCTTAATTAGAGGGTATTACAACCCTTAAAACAGTAGGTTTTAGGATCTCCAGGTAGGGCTAAGGAAGTTCCCCAAGTTCCATGGCCCAGCTGCTCGCTGCGTCGACATCCATCTGAGGCGGCGCAGTCCCCGAACACGAACTTTGCGACTCTGCCCTGCCCGTGTGGGAAATCCCTGCAGGTGCCTACACCCAGAGACTCCAATATCCCTTAGTTAGGGAATATACCTTAAATAAGATTAGGGATGCTACTATGACAAGAGGTACATTCCATAACTAAGGGATATTGGTGCCTCTGGGAACCAGGACATGGGGACTGGATTTTTCTTGGGTTCTTGAGGGTATCCTTTGATGCGGTTTTGTTAAAGGGGGCTTAGAGAAAGTTCGTGATGTGGCTTCAGACTGAGGAAATTTTTCCTTTCGGTTGGCTGGATTCCGAGAGCCATGTCAAGAAGGACCATCCACCGTCCACTCCCGCCTTAATTAATGCTGCATGGAGGATCCTGCACAGGATCCAACCCGCTCGTCTCCTCACGACGCGCTGACTTGCCAAATGAGTTTCAGAACTATAAAGCAAGTTCCGGATAGCCGGAAAGCCGAGTTGGAAAACAGGAGCCGCGCAAACTTGATCTTCCTGAGGTAGAGGGTTTAGAGTTTATGCAAGGTTTAGGATTCAGGCTCTGGGGATTCTGACCGTTGCGCTCATCTTGCAAACGTACAACGATCTGCAGCGCCATTCAGGTGCCTACCACTCAAGTCACTCGGTTTTTCACTCCGCCACCCGGCAATGATTTACAGGCCTTGAGACTTGTGTGCCGGGCTTGTTCAAGGGTCCTGACAGCTTGCCCCAGCCGGTATCTTTGTTGTTTATCTCTTTGAAGATTGCCTAACACAGGCGCCTGAACAATCACAAATCGTATTCTTTAGATTTTAGATTTTAGACTATATATATATATATATATAGTCACACACACACTATCGTATAATATTCCCCCCAAACCCCGTTAAAGCTTCTCAGGCCCCTAAGCTAGATGTGGGCATTGTTCTTTCCGAGTTTGCGGCACAGGGTTTCGATCTACTGCGTCGGTGCGAGGGAGTTTCGGTATTAAGACATTCTCAGAGTTTTGCTTGAACTGTCCGTGATGTCTTGCCTGGAGCAAGGTTACGAATACCTTATACAAGTAAGGTGACGAATACCTCAACTGGGCTGAGAAGTATACATATTATGATCAATGATTATGGTTAATTTGTGTACAACCCGAATTACTGCATCCCATGGCCCTTTAAGAAGGCTTTTGGGATGCTCAGGGGCCAGTCTCCTCTTGTGGAGGTATGTACCAATTAACATTCCCACAGGGCCCAACCCTCCTGAATGGCGGGCTGCACCTTGAAGCTACACTACAGTCTCCATTGTAGTTCCTTTTCTGGTTACCGTATAGGATCCTCAATATAGATTTGGATAAGCCAAACACAACGAACCAGAATGGAGACTAGGAATATTGCATTCCTTGGATCAGAGGTACAAGCTCTTCGGGTTCCATGTGGCCGAGGTATGTTGTGACGCGCCCAGCCAGCGCTACGATCCCGGTACCCACGAGTCAGGGCAACAGCTTCTTGCCTGTGAACATGAGAATTTGTAGATGTTCATATTCTGTCGCTCGGACTAGACTGGCCATTATACACATAGAGAGAGAAAGAGAGAGAGAGAGAGAGAGCTCGTTGTCGGTCCAGAGCCCAGGGCCTTAGGGCATGCAAGTCTTTAAAGTTGGTAACCCTAAACCCTAAACCAGTTTTCTCATCAGGATGGGGAGAACGCTCTGGGCCTGAGTGCGTGGTAAGACTTGGACGAACCTCGCTCGCTGTTCCCATGCTTCTGTCCGTCTGTCTACATCGCCCTACATGTATATACATGTATGTGTGTATATATATACACACATGCAGGTTTTTTTCCATCACAGCAGATCCAGCAAGGATATGTATTTCGACGATACAGACGAAGACCCGTAGACAAGCTTCACGATCGCGTAAATTTGGTGTTTGCATGGGTGTTTGTTTCTATAAACTCGGGCTCCCCTTTAAGTCTCCGTTCAATGTCCTTTTAGGTTGTACTTACCATTTTTGTCAAAAAACGAACGGCAACTACGATGCAAACAGCCATCGGATTCGATGTAGTGGGCTTGTCGGTTTTGGCATTTGCTGCCGTGCGAGCTCCGGACATCTTGGGCTCTTTTGGTTTCCTTCTTCGGACGTTGATCCAGATTGCAGCGGGCAGTATAGGTTTACCCCTAGGCCCCAAAGTAGTTCCTTTTGGGGGTTCCCAAAAGGAACTACTTTGGGGCCTATGGGTAAGACCTTTGAGTTTGGGATGAGTTTGAATTCGCTTCAAAGCTCCAAGACTTCAAATTAAGGCTTATGGGAGTAAGTAAGGAGGTGTAGCGGTTTAGGGTTTAGGTGTAGGATCATCTTACAAGGTGCCGCTGTAGTCTTTGTCCAGGCACGGAGTTTGAGGTTTTTGGGCCGTGGGTCTTGGAAATTGCTGCTGCAGAGGCCTGACTGTGGCAGTCGCGCCGCAACAGCAACAGCTGTCGCCGCCAACCGTTTTCAGGCCGGGCGGTGTTTTCCGGTTTGGGGATTCGGATGCTGCTAAGGCCCAAACAGGTGCCTAGATACACCCCCGGGTGGGATTATGTCAATAAATTGTGTATTTTTAGGTGCTTGATTTTTGGACTTTAAGTTACCCTAAACCCTAAACCCTAAACCCTAAGCCTAAGTTAGCCTTTACGTTTCAGGATCAGGTTCTAGAGAGTCAGCCCGGCTTCGGGATTGTCAACCCACAAAGTCCAAGTCTCTCAACGCCCTAAGCCCTAAGCCTCAGTCTAGGTTTCAGGGCTTAGTAGTTTAGGATTTAGGATTCAGGGCTTAGTAATTTAGGTAGGGTTCAGCGTTTAGTATTTTGGGGTTTAGGATGTAGCGCGCAGAGTCTTAGTCTTCGCCGGTCAACTCCTTGGGCAGACGGAAAAAAAGAAAATCAAACCCCTAAACCCCACATCTACCCTCACCAGAGGATGCACACAGTGGGAGAAGCTTGGCGAGGCCCGCAAATCTTCGAAGGTGAATGTTTGTTAGTTATATGATACAAACATATGATACACTATATACGATATAGCATGAAAAATACACGGTTTAATATACAACATTTACTACATAAGATTTGATAGTATTTTTTGTGCGAATTCTTTTGGCTTGGAGCGGATTAAGTGTTTAGGCGGGCTTGTGGGGTTAGAAGCTTTCGGTTTCAGATCGCTTGGTGGGTGTGTGGAGTTTTGAGGAGCTTCGGTTTTTGTTGAGCCGAGTACAGGGACCTTAATAATTACCTACACTATTTTGGGGGTTCCTTGTTATATGTGTAGTATAAAATTCCGCAAACCCCATTCTAATTATTAACGCCCCTATATTATGTAATCACAAGGACCTCAAACCCAGTAAGGTTGACCGGAGCAATCAGGAACTGGTGTGAGGGGGATTTGTGCCAGGGGGGGTGGTAGTCTACCAGACACTACCAGAACCTGTTTTCTGGTAGGGTCTCATTATCGTAGACTCTAATGCAAGATCTATAGGGCTCTACAGATAGGCAGGTCATCGCCGTATAGTACTTGTTAGGGTAAGAGGTGTGGCCAGCTCCATTTTTGTCGTTTGAGGCGAACTGCTGGATTGGAGGTGTCCTTTACCAAGAACTGTTTTCAAGGCTTGAAGCACGTAGCTTTCGCGCTTCGGTTGTTCGCAGGGGTGTTCGAATATCACATGTTCATGTTTTGTAGAACCCAATCTGTCGTTGAGGCCAGTCGAAGCTGCGATTTGATATGATCAAAATTGTTGGGTATAAGGGTGAAAGCAGTTCGGGGTCTAGGGTTACAGAAGGATTGATTATGGAAGCGGTGTCCCTACTCTGTCTTTCACAACCGAGGGCACCGGGAGCTGCATGTCCCTTTGTTTTTTGCTTATGTTCTTCACGGCGGTTGTGATGCTTTAGAGTTCGTGTCGCGCCGCTCCGTGAGCTCAACTAGCTGACGGCGTCTCGAAACATGGTTTGCGTGCAGCCGCATGATATGTACACACACATATATATATATATATACAGCTATAACTATGAATATATGGAAAAGCGAATATGTATACATATGCATATACATATGTATTTGTATATGTATGTATGTATGTATGTATGTATGTGTGTGTACTAGCATGGACCAGTTCGCTGGTGAGGAGCACCGTCGATGGCACCGACCTATGCAGCACCACAAGCAGCACCGATGTTCCCGGCATCGACGGCAGCTTGCCTTGTATGAGATTGGCCGAGCCCGAAAGGGACTGAAAGTATGTAAGCAAGCATGCTTCAACGATATGACATGTTTGGACAGGACAGAGCAGGTACCTGTGAGCTTGTTTACCCTGGCCCCCATTGGTCCCACTTTTAGCGGCCATTTCGTAACGGGTATGGACAGTAGTCTCCTGTTCACAGTCTGTTCCTCGAATTGGTGTCACGCACTGCCGCCCCTTGCTTTCTTGATTTGTCGGTTTCGTCGTTTACGCCCGCTTTGCTGCAAGGGTTCAGATGCTGAAGTGAAGTAAGCGACTGGACCTCTGGCAATAGTTTGATCACAAGAAGGCTTTCTTTTTCTGTGCACACCATGGCCCCTAAAGCTCGAGAGCCAACATGTGCTTGAAGTCTCTGTTGTCAGTGCAACATCGGAACCTAAGCTATCCACAGGAGTTTATTTAGTGACATGTTTTGCTACACCCTTTACAGGTGTCGCAAACCTGGCTACACGGTACTCTGTATCCCAAACCCTTCTAAAAGAAACACGGTGCAAGCCTCGAAGCCTGGTTAAGGATTTCAAGTTACCATAGCAGGGAACTGTAGTATTTAATATCTGGGCTTTGGAGTACCATACTTTAATACTTTTTTCTTAAAGGAACCATTATGAAATAGAAGTTTATACTTTTTTCTCCCTGGTTACGTAAAAGCCCAGATATGGTTTCTTTTTTAAGGTAACCTAAATTTAATCTCTTAACAAGAACCCAGTACACTCCCCAAGAGAGACCATCGCATTCGGTCACCCATCCTCTGCCGCTCCAAGTCCACACCCGGGATCTGCGGCACAGACCGGTCAGTGCCAAGGTCGGCTGTTTACCATAGGGTAATAATTACCTATACTATTTGGGGGGAGTCCTTATTATAATTTCCTGTAATGAGCCCCAGAACCCACTTATTAAGGCTCCCATATTACAAGGAGACGAGTTGCGGGCTTCATACAGAGGTCTCGCTAGTTAGGAATACTCTCCCTCAGTGCCCTTTACTTATAGCAAATTGCACCGAGAAAACCTTATTCAAACCATTAAGGCCTCTATATTTCAGGCTTCTCGGGGCTTAGGTTCATGGGTTGACAGTTCAGATGGAGCAGGGTGGATCAGGGTCACGCGAAAGCGTTGACGACTCGCTACCGACCGGCAAGATCCGCGTTGCGTCAGCTGTTTGTGTAGGCCTCGTTGTTCGAGTGAACTCGAGTGCATATGGGGGTGATCTGGGTTTGCCGGAGCTTGAGTCTGGATCGTACTGGAAGGAAGGCAAAATTGCAAAGTTCCTTGTCTGGTCTGTGTTTTCTGCGGTGTACAAGAGTTGTGGTCGATGTTCTACTTTTCATGGATGCACACGCGATGCTGAAGCTGCCCGAACTTTGCCCAAACAGAGTTCTGAGCTCGACTTTGTCGGAGGGAGCAGCTAGGGAGTTGAATCAAGTTCACCCAATGTGCCCGTAGTTGCACACCTGTCAGGCTCTCGGAACCCGTGGCTCAGCGACATGGCAGCAATGGATCGGGTAGTAGAGAACGAGCGGGACATACACGAGCAAGACCTATCATTGACTACTATCATCTTTAAGGCGGTTCTTGTCGGTTGTGCCACTTTCCATCAAACAGCGAATATTAATCGTTATTAATCATGTTGACAGCAACAACGACCTTATGGAGCAGTTCATACTCAGACATGCTGCATGTAAATGTGTACACCTGCATCAGTATCTGCACGGCATCGACCTGCTATCATTTCCCGATCGGCTACCCTGAATCTGGAATCCTGGAAATCCACGAATCAAGAAACGTTTTGTTGTTCGATGTTTTTTGCGATATCGGCTGATGTAGCCCGCATGTTTGTTAACCAGGCGCTTCTTGTACAGTGATCGGCATTCTCTGTGCGAAAGACTTGTCATTGTGGTTTTGCGTAGATTTCTGCATAGAGGTGCGCTTAGATACTTCATGCAGCCTGTAGGCTCACATCCTTGAAGTTGTAGGCATGATTGACATCCGAAGCTTGCAACTGGTTCGTGACAATTCACCCTGAAGGCGAATGGTCACGGAGCCGCGGGTCGCAGCGGAGGTTTCTGACCTGCTGCCTTCGACCAGCCGCTCGGCGGAGGAGTGGGTCTCAAAGGTTATAATGTAGGGGATAGGGTTTTGGTGGTTCCTTCTTATAATGATGGTATAGTATACCCCAAAACCCTGTTCTAATTATTGAAGGCCCTACATTAGGCTCACTCGGCTGGACCTTCTCGCAAGACACTGTCGCCTAATTTGCGCTATTCCACAGCAAGCCCGGAGACCCTAAACCCCAAACCCTTCCCCGCCCGAACCCGGGACTGTGGCAGCAGCCAGTAGTCGTAAAGGAACCGAATAGAACAAGACAAAACAACACACAACTACTGATTTGCTGAGACTGCCAACTGCCCTTGTTGAATATGCTGCCGAGCTGAGGTCGCACTGCCGCGTCGAATCTCGGCAACAGTGCAGAGCCTTTCGGTTTTAGGGAGTTGAGGGTTCAGGGGTTAGGGGTTAGGGAGTTTCGAGGTTTAGGTTGAGGATGGTTGAGGGTTTACCGCTTGATGGTTTAGGGTTGGACATGTTCCTGTCTCTGTCCGCTTCTATGGACGACGGGTGTCTGATGTCAGCTTCAATGTCGCAGAGGATGAGATCTTGGGATGAGAGTCAGGTCTAAGAGCATGTGGGGTTAGTGGGGTTTAGAGTTTAGGGTTTTGGGGCTTAGAGTTTAGGGCTTATGGCTCAGAGTTTAGGGTTTAGAGTTTAGGAGGGTTGGCGCCGCTGCTAAGAGCAGAAAGCCCTGTACTCACGTTGCAAACTTGGGTCAGTATTTTCGTGCATCCACCGCTGTGAATTGGGATCGCAGTCGTTTCTCGCACTAGCAGTAGCATACATAGCCCGAAGGGAAGGTTCCCCTCATCCATCAACACCACCATGTGGATTGATCCCCATTGCTTACTCTGTTTAGGAGCTCTTCTCCTCCTGCTAACATATGCTATCATGCAAGCTGAGATTAGTACTGTAGTAGGCGCCGCTGTCACTCATATATTCCAAGTGTTGTGCTTGCCGGGACGTGGACTAGATTGCTTTGAGGGACAGCTCCCGCAACAACGAAGCCCCACAGAGTTGCAGAATGCCGTCCTGTCGTAGAACTTCATTTGGCGATAAATCCTAGCTCTCAAGCCCGGCGAGAAGCAGGTGCACCCACTTCAAAGCCTCATCAACTCGTATCTTGAAGCCGTCGTCTCTGAAACACAAAGCCTGTACTTGTCGCCCAGGCAGCCACAGGCAGGGATTCGATTCATGCAATCTGGATGTTTAGGATTTGGCGTCCAGGCTAGAATTGCGGCTCCCTGACAGTATAGAGGTTTGAGTCTTAGGTCCTTCGGACTTTAGACTACTTGGCTCCACTTGAGGAGAAATGGCAATACGGTTTCGCTACGGGGATGCCACACATAAAAACTCTGCCTTGACGTTCCGATCTACTGACTGTCGCTGCCATGGTCAAAAAGCCTCGCAGGTCCATTGGGTCCAAGTACCGCTGGCCGTGGTGTGGGCCCCTAGGTTCTCATTGACAAGCCTTGCTATTGGAATTTGCCATGGGCCCCTCAACCCTGCAACCTCAAAAGCCGCGTCCCTGAGCCCAAAAACCCTAGCCCTAAACCTATGTTACTATAATAATATGGAACCCCCCAAAATAGTAGAGGTACCACTATAATACACCCCAAAAGAAGAGAGTTCGGCAGGGCTGCCTCGCTGTGCCAACGGCGACAGCGCTGCCTGCAGCGACCACCGGGACGGCCGCACTTGGGCTGGAATGTACATCTACATCTACATGTTCCTATATAGAGACACAGAGGGGGTATGTCCAAGTCTAACAGTGCTAGAGATGAAGACACGAGCATGCACATACATGAATCAGACAATCAAACGAACGAAGACACCCACCTACCTACCTACCTACCTAGCGACGACGGACCTGCACCTGCCTCCATCAGGCCACGGTGTGTGTGTGTATGATATTATGCATGCATGCATGAATGTATTTATATGTAGATGACGACGTATACGTATATGCCCAGGTAATCGTATGTGTATACACATTATACACACATAATATATATATATATATATATATATAGATGTGTGTGTATTATATTAGATACACACATGCAGATGCACATTATGTAAATGTATGAATGTATGCACATGCACATGCACATGCATGTGTGCATGTACATGCGTATGGGTATATGTGGATGTATGTAGGTTGGCCATCGCATTCAGATTTGCTTCAGTTGTTCATACATTTCCCCATGTTCATGAGTCTCTGCTTCTATACGTGTACTTGTTGGTTTGTCTCTGTGTGCCCGCGCGCATTTCCCAAGCCCCCTCGTGACCATTGAGGCAATTTTCATGTTCATTCATCAAGAGCTTATTCGTCACCGTCTTTGGCCGCGGGCTTCGGGATTGTAGTTACTATCAGGCTGTTTCTCCATTCCAAGCTCCAGGCTTTGATTGCCCGCGACTTCGCAAACATGGTGATTACACATCGACTCTTCATGATGCTTCATGCGTGTTCTTTGTCAATATCCTTTTCGGACTGTCTTCGGCTTCGAGTCTACTGGCCTTCTACTCTCTGTCCGTGTTTGAGCGGTGTGACCTGAAAGTGAAGCTCCTGGGCTGGGCAGCTACGAAGATGCTGCTCTGGCGTCGAAAAATAGACGACCGCTCTTGATCCTGTCCTGCAGGCACGACGGATTCCTACAGTTATACAGCAAGACGGCTAATGTAAGAGTCTTCTAGCATGCTGTCTTTGCAGTCCAAGTGTCCTGAGACTTCGTCCAAAGAACTTTGGCAGACATCATTCAGCATGATTTAGGTACATGCTAAAACCCCGGAACCTCCTGTCAGGCTGAGTGCAGAATCTCGAATTGCGCACCAAGCCCAACCACAGCTAAACCAAGGTGCCCTCACAGGTGGCGCGATTCTACACACCGCCACCTGGCCTGCACTAGTGTTTCGACATCTTTTTCAGTGTAAGTTACGGAATTCAGAAGGTTCAGAGCTTGGACTGCACGGATGTCACTTGGGCTTGCACGCAGGATTTCTGTGCATTTCTGGTGCATGATTGCAGTGTGGTGTTGGTCGATCTTGCATCGGTGTGATGCAAACTCGCAACCCTCAACCCGAAACGCCCTGAGGGCCTTAAACCCTAAACCATGCAGACAATTTTGGTGAATCCCAGAAAGTTGGAGCATGGATTTAGGATGATTCATGCTGGGATGCCCTATACTTTCCCTTAACGGCATGGGGATAACAATGTTCCGACTTACCGGCTTCTACTGTAGGATCGGAGAAGGAGAGCCAGGGCTGTATGAAGATGCAGGACGCTGACTGTGCAGCGTATGGAGGGCGCGTGAAATTCTGAGGTGGTGTTTTCTGTTGCTTTCGTTCTCTCTGTCTCTCTCTCTCTCTCGCGCGCTCGCTCGCTCTCTCTCTCTCTCTCGCTCTCTCTCGCTTTCTCTTTCTCTCTCTGTCATATGTATCCACATATGTGTATGTACATGTATATATAATATACATACAGTCTAACATACATACATATATATACAGATATATATATATATATATATATATGTGGTCCCCCCCCCCCAATTCTTCGATATGAACTTACGTTCTTGAACCCTTATTCCTACAATCCTCAGCTCCTGTTGCTGGCGTGCCCAAATCTTCAACATCGAGGTATATGGTGACCAGGCCTGCCAGTGCTGCGATCCCGATTGGCACGACCAGCCAGGCAGGTGTAGGGGGAAGGGGTTATAGGGTTATATAATGCGGAGGGAGCACAGAAAATCTGATCTTGCGCCTTTCCTGAAATCCCTACGTCCTCAAGTCCGCAGCTTGAAAGTCCCCAAACCTCCGATTCTTGTTCGACACTATGTCTCAAAGCCAGAGAGGAGACCACAGGGTTTCAATGGAAATCCAGAATGCCAGAAATCTGTGCCAGGGGGCACATGTCTTCAACAAGGACTCAGCTGTATAGTAGAATGTATAAAGTAGAAAGTGTAGTATACGGTTTAGAGCGTACAATACATATCTTATAGTGTATCGTGTAGTATAGTGTATCGCATAGTATAGTAAGCCGTAGCCATGAAACTCCCACATGCGAAGCCGGATCTTTCAGCTGTAGCCTTGTAAGGGCAACAGCCTGACCGTGGTCTCGCAGCCATCGCAGTCTCCTCCTTCACCGCGGCTTGTCTCTGCAACATGAAGCTTGTGTATCAGGTGGAAGGGGAGAACGCATGAAAAGGTTGAAGACCCAACACTATTCCTCAAAGTGGGCTGTGGCCGTCAACAACAGCAGCAGCACAAAACAAACATATGCAAACGCAAGAACCAAACAACATCAACA
The DNA here is from genome assembly GCA_003297005.1 of Symbiodinium sp. clade A Y106. NCBI lineage: Eukaryota > Dinophyceae > Suessiales > Symbiodiniaceae > Symbiodinium > Symbiodinium sp. clade A. The sequence continues at coordinate 46,869 of BGNK01001487.1, read as the reverse complement.
GCCGCAGCAACACCAAAACAATCCCAAATAGCAGCAGCAACAACCACAACATAAGTATACATACTACGCTTACTAAACAAAAACACACCCCCGACCCTGGCCAAAATAACAACATCGACAAACAGTGAGAAGCCATGAGCGATTCGATCCGATCAACATTGACCACTTCTGATCCGACGACTAATGCTATTGAGACTACAGCCGGAAGCACGGCGTAGTGCCGCCACCACCTCCACCACATCTTGTAACGGCTGAGCTGCTGCTGCTGCTGCTGCTGCTAATTCGGGTTCCGCGTCTGCAGATATGGCCACTTGTGCTTCTGCTGCAATTGCCTGTTTCTCATTACTTCAATTACTGCTGCGAACACCAGACGAACCGAACGCAGTTGCTACATGACCGCTGCTACTTGCAAGTACTGCGACGACTGCTCCAAGACCGCTACTACGACCACAGCTACACCACCCTCACCACCGCCTCCACCCCACCACGACTATTAGTTCACGGTCGACATCATCACCTGCATCTTTATCATCATCGTCGTCGTCACCAACATTGTCATCGTCTGTTTCTTCATCACGCTTATCGTAGTTGTACGCGCCAACCTGGCAAGGCAAGTTCAGCCGCAGCTCTCTCCGCCCACCGTCTTCAGGTCACCATGCTAGAAAAGGTTGTGGGGCTGGGGCTGAAGTTGCTGAGAGCACATGCGCTTCAGGGTATTCTTTCTCTTTTGGCATTCGGCTTCACAGGAGCTGGTGGACGACTTGTTGCATAGCTTGCTACACGGCTCTTGATGCTTCGGCTCTTGCTTGGCACTCTCTGGACATCTTGTGGCAGGACACCAATCAGACGCTCAGTTGCTGCAAAAAACTCACATCAGGCCCATCACCCCATGCGACATATAACTTGAGTATCGAGTATCGTTCAAGGTGGCAGTACCTCACACTGAGTTGCACATAGCATTAGAGGATGTTGAATATAAGAGTTCCGGAAAACGAAGGACTCGTATACTACTAGCAGGATTCTCCAAATATCACCAAATAAAGGAGCCCCTGATAGTAAGAACCCCCTCCCCGGTATGTTGTAACATTGTCGATGCAACTTCAAGCTTGTCGCCAAGGTCTGGTCTTGCATAGACTTGGATGCACTTCATAGAAAGCTATTTGCCCTCAGGAACGACAATAAGGTGCCAACATGCCTTTATACGAGACGAGAAGTCTCGAGCCTGAAAAGGTGATTCGTTTCCAGACGCGTCGTTTTCCGAGTCGAAGTTCACACTATTCAGGAATTGCTGCTGAGTCCTCAACCCGCTGCTTGAAGCCCAATTGTCCCATACGCCCCAGACCCCTATTCCAATTATGAAGGCACTTATACCACACCGAACCTGCTATAGGCCCTTACATGCAATTAGCGGGGTCCGAACCCTGGGGTGCCGACCTCGAAATTGCACGGACTCTGGACAGACAGCAATGTTATTGCCCGGATGCTCCTCGTCCAACCAAGCTTTACGTTATCATGGTCTAGCAGGCCTCTGTCGCAGCGCTGCATCTCTGTCCTTGAGCTTCGTCCGCCCTGATCGTCGAACTGTGAAAACGCGCTACTTTCGACTGTTGGCAGCCAGCAAGGCTACAGACCTTCGGGGACTCCTGGCGAGGTAGCTGGCGGATCTGTTGCATCTGCAGTTGGCTTTTTAAGGTTAGTCACCAAGACTTGCAGGACTTGAAGTTGGTTGCAGGACTTTCGTACTTGTGCAGCTGGAGTTTGCTCCAGTGTGCAATCTTGCTTGTCATGGATCGCGGTGCACTTTCTAGTTTTCAGGGTCTGGGAGCTTCGTAAGGCAAACTCAACGGGCCAGTTTTTGACGTGCGGGGTGTTTCATGCAGGACTCGGCGACGCGGGATCCGGGTTGCGAGGGTCTGCTTGCAGCTGATGTTTGTCGCAGGGCCCCAGAGACTGAGTTTCACGGACTTAACGTTGGAGCAGTGTCGCACAGTCCTGTTGTGCCGTGACATTGCTCCCACCACTTTTCCCGTCCCGCTCCACAACAAACCTGAACCTGTAAGAAGGCAAAAGCCAAAAGCCAACAATCTTCAGGCCGTGCTCCTTTCTGGCAACCCTGTGCTCCTTTGTGCGCATGTTTGCCAGGTATCCCGCCGCTACCCGCTGGGGCGCCCGTGCAGCTTTCATGCAAATAAACTCAGGGCCAAAGAAGCAGCACGAAACAGTAGTCAGTAGTCGCGGTCACACTCCCTTTACTGTACTGACATAGCATGTTCCCCGAACCCTTGCTTGACTATGTGCAAGTATGGGACCCCCCGGTCCAAGTGCGCATGGACTGCTTCACAGCTTGCATGGGTTAATAGGGTCCCACAGTCGACTCATTCAAGAAGAAAAGGTAGACGCTACCTGTTCAATTTGTTCGTGACTCAGTCCTAGTAGGTGTAAAGGCAAGTCGCTTGTAAAGATATCTCGAGATTTTTGCATGACTTTGCTTTGCCAACTTTTCCCGCTAGCTGGCATCATGGCAAGTTTCCGATGCTCTGTTCTGACACGTCAGAGGACTGTCGAATTCGACTCGGCATCTCAGCCCCAGTGACCCTGATAGTTCACTACGGAGAAATCATGCTGATATAGGGGCCTAAATAGTTACCTATACTATTTTGGGGGTTCCTTATTATAACTATATTAGAATGGGCCCCAAAACCCTAGTCTAATTATTAAGGCCCCTATATGAACCTCCAATATAGTTAATTTTAATAGGGTATTGGGGCATATTATACTATAGTCATAATAAGGACCCCCCCCCCCAAAAAAAAAAAAAAAAAAAAAAATATATATATATATATTATAGGCAATTTAGGCCCCTACATTAAGCCTGCCAGCCTTTTTCAACAGAACCCGGAGCCCGACGCCCAGGTTTGCGCCACCGGCTACGACGGCGTTTCCAGCACCAGCACCGGCCGCCAAGCGAGAGGTTCAATAGAAGGTCCTTAATAGTTAGAATTTCTGTAAAGGGTCTATAAGGGCTACTATTAGGGATCTACTAGGGTGCTATGATACAGGGGCCAGAATAATTAGAATAGGGTTTTCGGGCCCATTATACTATAAGTATAATAGGGAACCCCCCAAAATGGTTCAGGTAATTATTCCCTATATTTAGGTGGATATCAGGAAAGGATTTTGCTGTTGCTCTTATGTTCGATGTTATCTTGTCGCCGTTCTGTTGATGGTCGTGTTGTCTTGCCGTCCTGAACCACGTATTATTCTGATCGTCCTTGCTGCTGACACGCCGATTTTGACTTTGTTTCTGGGAGGGCAACGCTAGTACGATACTATCATCAGCCGTGCCTCCGCATAGCTTGTGAATTCTGGTTGGCCAATGTTTGTGCTAGCTGTTTTCCATGCCGTAGCCAGTAGCAGCACATGCATACTTATAGAGCCCTTCTCCCGACGATTGAAAGCTTGAACGCTAGCTGCTAAACCCGTGCTCTTAGCCACGCGGCGACTCAACAAGCCTAAACTGCCCTGTGCCGGAAGCAGCCTAAACCCTAAACCCTAAAACACTAAATCCCCAAAACCCAAAACCTCAAAGCCATACAGCCCTAAAGCCCCCCCCTCCCCACCCCCCCCTCCCNCCCCCTGGAGCAAGCATCTCTAGCCTCAGGTTGTTGCTCCAGGATTCGGAATTCTGAACTCCTGGCCTTGCCTCTGCAAGCAATTAGGTGCACGGCAAACATGGCCGAGTGCTGGCTGAGTAGGAGTTTAGGGGTTGGGAGTTTAGGGTTTAGGGGTTTTGGCTTCAGGGGTTTCAAGGTTTAGGGGTTTAGAGCTTTAGAGTGCTGGCTGATGTGTAGATCGCGTCATGGGAAGCCGGGGGACAGCTTCGATAGATGGAGAAACGGATTGAGGATTATTGCCATGTAGTATCGGGTCGTGGCTCCGATAATTAACGCTTGGAGTGCCTGACATTTTGACCATTATAGCCTTCCGGAAGAGGGGTGGAGCCTAAAGGCAGGCATTTAGCTTGAAGAAGGCAGAAACGATCCTCAACATGCGTTGCTGCAGGTAGCGCACTCTGTTTGCTTTATAATGCCGCTCGGTTACAGAGACTCACACCTGCAGCATGCAGCTCCTGCTGCGATGCTTGGTATCCTCGGTAATGCTTGCGGGGCTTCAGCTCTTACCTATGCTTTGATCAAGAAGTGGATACGAGTAGTTTCGGGTCTCGGCGCACTCTCCTGGCTTCCCCTGATTATGAATTCTTGTGTCCTCTTGACTGATCAAGCTCACTTTGAGTCTCGCCAGACTCACTACAGCTTCAAGGTTCTGTGAGGGAAAGTGGCACTAGAATCACTAGCACCTCCTGATCCTCTCAGGCAGCAAGAGCAAAATTCTCCACCAAGCCCTTTAAGTGCAACCCCACAGGGATCAGGAAGGAGGCGGATTCCTAATCCTATCTCTTGAATCCTCGAATCTGCAGTTGGATCACTCGTCCAACGAAATCAAGCATCTCATTGGATCTAGTCAATCTATATAGTCACGAAACTGGGCAAAGTCGAAGGAATTGCTCATGTTGCGTGTTTCCATTTCTTGGCCGGCTTTCCCTCTACCGTGCGTTCATTCGCTTGGGTTTGGCTGGGCGCCAATCAGTTTCCTTAGGGCACGCCACGATAATCAATGCCCAAACCTCCGACCGCCACGATGCGCAGTCGAGGCAAAAGCGCGCGTCCTGCACCTTGCTTTGCACTTGCCCAGCACCCTGCGGCCTGCGACCCAAGTATTTCGAGAGAAAATCCATCCGTCGTAAACAAACCCAATGCCTAAATTCTGCCGAGCTCTACACCACTGATTTTACCCCCTTATGTGAAGCCTCAGAGGCGCAAAGCTTGCAGCTTGCAAAGCAGTGGGACGGTATGAAAGATTCGCCTGGGGTTGTCATCTGGCCCCAATTAGGAAGTCGCGCTTGCCATTGCCAGCGACAGCCTACATACATACGTACATACATACATAGATACATATGTATATATAATATGTAATTAAATATGATTACACAAAAATTGAATATATATATATATGTATGTATGTATGTATGTATGTATGTATGTATGTATGTATCGGGCATGATCCTCTCTGCCAGATGCCAGCCAACTCCCCGGCATTCCTTGAACAGATCGGGAACTCGAATCGATGAACCAAAATTAGAAACATATCTACAACGAGACCGAGTGGTTGCGCTGAGCCAGATGCAGGCACCGGAGTCGTGGCGAGGCGCAGCAGCTCTAGGGCGAGGCGGAGCCTTTTTGTTGAAGGGGGCGGGTGGAGGGTTGGGTTTGCGATCCTCTTCTGAGAAAATACTCCTGAGTGGACACGCCAGGGATCCTTAAGCACTGGATAGCGAGATGCAACAGGCAATCGAGCAGTTCGAGTTGCTCGAGACGCAGTGACATGTCATGAGATGTACGGACACAGCACTCTTAGGTAGCTCAGGGCACAAATACTAAACAACAAGCTGATATGTATCAGGATTTACGATGTCGCGTGTTTGAGATTCACTTGCTAGGCATGTAAGAAAACGTGACGAATCGATCAACGCAAAACGAATGCCGCTTTGGGAATAGGAGAACAGCGTGGTGGATGCCTCGCAGGTGGATGCAGCACTCCTTGCAGCCTCCCGGTGCCCTCCCCTGTGCCTTGAAGCAAGCAAGTTCTTCTTGCTGAGAGAAATCATGGGGAGTGTGAGGCACTTCAGCCGGGGATTAAAGACGTAAGTCTCTGGAGCAGACCGAGAATGATATCGTAGAGTTTGTCATACGGCAGACGACTGTCTTTATACCACAGGGTGATTGAAGACGGGATTGTCAAGGTGTTAGATTGAGCTTGATGATGGCAGTCCCCATGATAAACGTTTCAGGCAAAGAAGGCTGAAGAGCTTGAAGTTGGGTTCCGGATGCGATGCTGTGCGCGGTCTTAATTTCAATTTCCGCGAGCCTCAGCACAAATCATGGTGTGTTCAACATTTCCTCCGTCCTTCTATTGTCACCGAACTTGGCACCTTTTGATCCTGCGCGACTCAGCCTTCCACGATCGCCAAGGCTTTCGCCAGAGGCCCGTCCTCTTGCAGTCACGAGCAGCTTCGGCCCTTATAGCCAATCCATCTCGATGAATATAGGGGCCTTCAAAATACCTATACTATTTTGGGTCCTTATTATAACTATAGTATCATGGGTGATTAACCTCTATATTGTCAATGCCAAGAGCCACGAAGTCCTGGCCGATGCAAAGATGTGATGCCAGCATTTGGGGTTGAATTGGCATGAAGCGGCCCTGACTACTATACTACTACGACGAAGAAGATACGACTACGACGACTGATACTTCTATATTTTCTGCTCCTGATTAGTTGAAATATCAACTACCCTACAAGTATTTCTGATCTGTGACCACGGTGCCGACACCACCACCAACACCAGGGCCAGTTATGACGATGGGACCGCTAGCACTTGTATTCGCTAGTCAAGTCTGGCTATCGCCGCTCGGGTGAAAGGGTCATTTCGTTTAAGTTGGCAAGGCATATCAAGGCCTCCAGTTCAGAGGGTTTCTTGTCTTTCCTAAGTTCAAAGTCCCAGGGTCCTGAGTGGAATGATTTTGCGGTAGGCGGAAGAGCTTCGACGGGCGCTCCGCCGGGAGCTTGTCGTGCATGTTCCTGTGGCTTCTACTGATGTGACTCAAGTAGGGCACTGTGAGCTTGAGATTCGCGATTGGGATCTTGTTCGCCGTTGTGTACTGTACGGTTCTCGTGAGAAGCAATAACGTCAAGTAACACGAGTACATGCTTTCGTGTAGCAGTAAACGTGGAGCTGGGATTGCTGGTACAGTAGCAAATTTGCCCCTGGCTTTGGTGTTTGAAAGTTTGATCGTGGCAAGCTCATGTGAGCGGCCGTCAAAATTATGGAAGAGCAGAGTTAGTCTACAGCGGACATGAGATAAGCATAAATCGAGATTTGATCTGCAGAACGATGGGGGACACGAGAAAAACGATAACGCAGCTA
>BGNK01001487.1:1783-39681 GCA_003297005.1 Symbiodinium sp. clade A Y106 | reverse complement strand
CAAGCACAATCCAGCCAGGACCCCAAACGAGGCATTTCCAGTACTAAAGTTGTACTACAACCAAGCACAATCCAGCCTGAGCGCCAAACGAGGCATTTCCAGTACTAAAGTTGTACTATCACCAAGCACAATCCAGCCAGGACCCCAAACGAGGCATTTCCAGTACTAAAGTTGTACTACTACCAAGCACCTCTAGGATTTCCCATCCATGCAAAAGACCCAATCCGGACAATCTTATCCTAACATTGGGTTTGATCTGCAGAACGATAGGGGACACGAGAAAAACGATAACCCCAAGATCAATGTCCCTTCGCCAAGCCAGTAATTTTGACCGTGGCTCATGTGTCATTCTCAACATGAGCTTAGAAGCAACAGACAGCAAGAGGCACCCGTTTTCATGTTGCAATTGTAACGCCCACCTTTCAGACACTAAGCTAAACCTGAAAGCTATAATGGCCCTCCTTCAGATATTTCTGTAGCCTAGGCTGAACCCGAAAGCTGTGTCTGGACAGCCCTTCTTCACTCCAAGGCACACATCTGTCACATGCCAAAACGAACAGTAATTCTGGAAGTCACTGGTCTTACTAGACATGTACCTCCAGCAACCAAGGCACCCTTGAATCACGACCTGTATTATAATGGCATCCTTACCTTAAAGATACTTGTTACAATGAGCCCCTTCAGGGAACCCTGATGTTAAGACTCGCTCAAACAGTCGTCTACTGACCCATTCCCGTCATCCTGTCAGCTGTTTCACCGACTTAAACTCTGCCTGCGAAGATCGCGGCGGAGATCGTTCGCCTAAGGGCTTCAAGTATCGCTATCAGGTCAGATCTTCTTTGGCAGCAACATTTATTGTAGCTGGAAGCTCTTGTCGGGGGTATGTAACTTGTTGGGTTTTGGAAGGTTTGGGGTTTGATAGTGCGACTGAAGGCTGACAAGTTGGCAGAGCGTTTAGGAATTGACTTTACCCTCTAAGTAAAGTACGTGTGACATGGCACATACAGCCTGCAACTCGCCCTCAGAGACAAGGTTCCGTAACCCTCTAAGAAATTTCAACCTCAAGCTCAAGCTCCGGGTCCCATGGAACCAAAAGCGGTGGCTCGGCACAGTGCCGGCAGCCTACGAATTTCGCAGTGGTTCGCGGCTACGGCGCGGCAAGAAGGGGTTTGCCCCTCAAGTTCGGGGCCCGGTCATAGCCCCACACTTGGAATCCTCGGGCCATTCCTTCAAAGAGAGTTTAGAGATCTCAGGTTCGCCTTCGCCTGGTGTGTAGGCATGCAGTGTCGTGTTTGCACGTGCGGGGCTCCATACGTCGGGGTCAGAGGGAGGAGAGGTTTCGGGATTAGCTGTCTTGCTTGCCGTCAGGTTAGCGACTCGCCCGGGAAGGGAGCCTCGGCGTGGACTTGACAGGGGGCTGTCATTATTATGAAAGTGCTTTTCAAGCACGGCATTCCGGCTCATTCGGAGTTGTACATCGAGACGCGTAGACTCACAACCAAACCATGCTGTTGGTGATTTTGGATTTCGCGATCGCGCGCGCAGGCCGCGGTATAGCATCAAGGCTCACGGCTTGTCCCAGTCATTATCGTAATGTGAGCACCAGGACCGTATGAGTTTCAAGGCAATGTGCTCAAGTTCTCGATTAGACTGTAGCACATCACCTGACTGCGGAAGCTTCATGATGCAGGCATTTAACAACTTCAACCCCGAGTCTGACAGCTAAAACTCCACTTTCCTCGGCAAAAGCAAGCCCTTTTCGCTCCAAGCTCGCTTAGGCAGGTGCTGACGTTACTCAGTTGGGTGTTCCGGGTTCCGATGTGTCACCTGCAGCCCCCACCCCCTTCCCCCGGCCCTACGAAGAACGCTGCTCCTGTGAGTCTTATAGTTTGACAGGCCTCATCTGTGTCCCGTGATGTGCCGAGGCGGAGATGCCCATCAGAAGTTGAATGAGTTCCGTGCCGGCACCGAATGCAGGGGTTCAAGGCGACGTTGAAGACATGCTGCGGCTGCAGCTATATAACATCACTTCCTGACTGAAGCATTGAGGAGACCGCCGGAAGCACGACGACCACGATGCAGACGACGACGACGACGACTGATTCTGTACTGACTATACTGTTACTGCTCCACGGGATTGTCGTGTAATACGCAGAAAGAGCCCGACATTTATGAGTTTGCTGATGGCTCTACGTACGACGAAGAACTCTTGTGCGTCGCTCGTGGTTGCTGTAGTAGCGCTACTAGCTGGAATGTCGAAGCCACGTGTCACCGTTGAACCTGCACCTTGAGTGATGCCATCTAGAGGTAGACCTTCAACAAGTCACCGAGTGGGGCACCGCGTTTTTCAGCCGCTTCCTACAGCCAAGGCAAGCGAGGGTTTTGTGGCCGAATTTGCTCGGCAACGAGAAACTCTCCAGCAAGGCACCACCTGGGATTCCAGACCTGTCCTAGACACAAAGGATATTGCTCAAGTACTGTACATACAGGCTTTACCCTAAACCCTATAAACCCTAAACCCCAAAACTAAACCCTGAACGCTAACCCTAAACCCTGCCCCCTGGCTGACAGCTGAAGCTCGAAACGATCACTGGTTTCAGGGGCTCTTTTGGGCTGTCCTTCTAAAAGCTTACCTTGACAAGATTGTCCGGAGATCATAATGATCATTATGAGAATACTGATCATAACAAGGAAAATAGTGACCACAATATTGATCTTAATTAAGCACCATGCCATAGTATTGTAACATATTATAACCCTAAACACCGTAGCAGCCGGGTACCAGGCAATGTCCATAGTCATAATGGTAAGAGTAGCAGCTTCGTTGTAGTCGCTGCGCCGCAGGCCCGCGCAAAGACACGCGGCAAGGCTCGCTGCAGGTCGCTGTCCCGATCCCTGACTTGGAAGCCTACTAACATTCAAAACCCAGGGCAAGCTACGGAGGGTGTATAGGTCACATGCCAAGCATCTTGAAGGGGAGGGGCTTCGGTTCTGTTGGGAAGCAGGGTTATCGAATTGCAGCATGCGTCGAGTCCATATGGGCTTTGGCAGTTGGGTCTCCAGCGTTTCGGAAGCACTGTGATGCTTATGTGCCGTGGTTTAGAGATTTCCAGCACTTTTGGCAAGCACTAAACAACGATCCTAAACCGTAAACGCCACTCTATCACAAGTTTCCAAAGTAAGCACCGAGGACCCACATCGGCACCGAACTGCGCGCTATGGCGAGCTGCAGAGGACTTCGTCGACTTTCGCATTTTTCATTACTACGACTATATTGCTATTAGTTTGGACTGTACGGTTTCTACAAAAGCTCCTGCTCATCCTTCTCCTGTTGCTACTGTTGCGGCTACTGCTACTACGACGGAGAGGAGCAGGAGCGGGAGTGGGCGTGGAGGACGACCACTACTGCTGTTGATCACGTAAGTCGTGCATGACTTCGAGACAACCCAACATGTCCCGCCCCACGCCCCTGAAATTCAATGTTGATGTCAGAATTCACAGGATGGCTCATGCAGGATGTATGTGAGTTGTGCGGTCCTGTTGGTGCATGTCGCTTTCGACAGTATTAAAACTCACGAGTGGTAGGGGAGCGGCCGGTGTCTTACAAACTCATGCAGATTTATATCATCCACCGTACTAGGAGGTAGGTTAAGTCGTATCTTTAAGGGAGAAATCGTATCAACCCCAGCGTTGAGCACATCCTCACAGTATCGAAACATCCTTTATTTTGTTAGGTAATATGCGCAAATAGTCATGAAGTTCTGGCATGGTAATTGATTTAGATGGGTTTTAGGGATTTTGAAAGCAAGGTCGACTCTAGGTTCTGTCGAGCGTTTAGATGTTGTCCAGTGCTCAATCAAAGCTTCGTGGTCTGATGAAAGAAGGAGCTCGGTTCTCATCATTGTTGGGATGCCCACTGTTAGGTAAACGGATTCTGTTCGTGACGTGCCTCGTTTGGGGTCCTTGCTGGATTGTGCTTGGTTGTTGTACAACTTTAGTACTGGAAATGCCGGTTTGTGGTCTTGGATGGATTGTGCTTGGGTGGAGTACAACTTTAGACTTTAGTACTGGAAATGCCTCGTTTCGGGTCCTGGCTGGATTGTGCTTGGGTGTGCAACTGTAGTACTGGAAATGCCTTGTTCAGGGTCCTGGCTGGATTGTGCTTGGTTGTAGTACAGCTTTAGTACTGGAAATGCCTCGTTTGGGGTCCTGGCTGGATTGTGCTTGGTTGTAGTCCAACTTTAGTACTGGAATTGCCTCGTTTGGGGTCCTGGATGGATTGTGCTTGGTTGCAGTACAACTGTAGTACTGGAAATTACACGTTTGGGGTCCTGGCTGGATTGTGCTTGGTTGTAGCGCAACTTTAGTACTGGATTTGGGGTCCTGTCTGGATTGTGCTTGAGTGTAGTACAACTTTAGCTGGAAATGCTTCGTTTGGGGTCCTGGCTGGATTGAGCGTGCTCGTAGTACAACCTTAGTACTGGAAACGACTTGTTGGGAAGTGAAGGTGTCTGGGAGCTTTCACGCCGAAAACAAGAACCAGACTTCGTGCAATTTGGTTTTCGTGCTTGTCCCCTTGGGTGTATTCTTGCGCCAGATGGCGAAAGGCTAGGAGGAGAATCCAAATTCTGTAGACTGTTCAAATTTAACTTAGACGACCTGTCATAGTGTTTGCATGGGTCAACGACGGAAATATGGTGCTGAATCACATTGAAAACCTTTCAAACGCCTGCGCGTCGGACTCAGAATCCATGTTTGCATGCTTGCTCCGAATAGGATTCGTCATAGCGTTTAGATGGGGTTTGACTTGCTTGCAAGAAGCTTTGATGCGACTTCTCACGCTATGAGGTGACTTCACCTTGTCCCAGCGTTTACAGCATTGCTGCGACTTCACGCGCGATGATGTGACATAAACATCCTCCTATAGTAGTACCATTGTCGATAATCGCGCTGCACTTTCACGAGCGCTGCTACTTGTTTTGGGATTTTTGAAAATGCTTCTGCTGCTACCACAGCCGTCAGCATGCACCAGAGCCGAGTGTTGAACTTACCCCGCACGCAAGCCGTATAAGACATGAAGCCTACTCGAGTCTGTTGAACGACTGCGTATTGGGCATGGCTGTGTCTACAGGGGCTAGGAGAATTTGACATGCGATTCCTAATTCGACCATGGCTTCACTCATGTCCCTAGCTAAACCCTAAACCCCTGTATACACGCTAAAACCTAAACCCCAGACCCTAGCTGACCCCTGAGGAAGAGGCCGATATCGTGACCAGCAGGGATCTTCCGCAGAGAGGAGGCGCCCTTGACTACACTCCTCTCCTCAAATCTGGAAGTTATCCGCAGTACCCCTTATTTGACGTCCTTTTTTGTCATAATTAGCTCTGCTTCTACGATTGCGAGCATTGTTGATGTGAAGCTTCTTGAAGCACAGACACTTTCCTTTTGATCTAAATGGCGTCGTTTCTTGAATTTTAATTCTCGGAGGATTCCAACATAATGCGTCTCCGTTTGATTTTCTTTGGGGAGGGGGGCCCCCATACATCAGGGATTTGAGCATTTTGGGTTTAGAGTGCTGTCCAACAATGTTTAGCAACTTCCATTTCAAAAGAAGGTAGGCTTGTGGCAAGACGAGCTGAGGCAAGTACGGGTTGAGTTCAAAAGTAGGGGTACCTCGATTCGGAGTCCATTGTAGAAGGACTCTGCTATTGAGAGGGCGGGGAAGTTCCTTATTCGTCAACTTCCCGTATGGGGCAGTATAGGGATATGAGGTTGGAGGTGTAAGATTCACTTCCCGCGACGGTTCCGTAACGACTCAGTTGGGAGTTTTTTGTCAGTCAGGTGTGATGTAGAAGTTAATTTCATCTTGATTCAAGATGCCATGCTGAGGACACTTTAAGATAGAAGCCGGAGTATTTACCAACATTATTCCGAATAGGAATGCATAGTACATTCTTCGTATAATACACCCCAAACCCCTAGTCTAATTTCTTGAGGCCCCGCCAGTGTGTGTCTCGTCTGTTTCCCAATGTCCCACGGAGGCAGCTTATTTTGGGGACCTTATAATAAGGATCCTACAGTTTAGGGTACTATATTAGGGTCCCCTATTTTCGGAAACTCCCATATAGAGACCATCCGAAGGCCCCCTGGCACAGCTTCGGATTCCGGCATCGACTCCTTCGGACGCTGCCACCGTTCGGGAGGACCTGGGAGACATACCAGGTGGGCTTCATGGACCCCGATTTGCTGATAGTCTAAGAAGCTGATGCTGCACTTATGGCCAGTAAGAATTTACTCCCGCCTGTGGGTAGACTGTATATGGTTGCACCATAAATCTAACTATGAATACACTGTTTTTCGGGTGTTTTGCTGAAAAACAGAGCAGGGTGCTTGCATAGCTTTGTGTTCGGCGGCTTTGGAGTATCTACTTCATGGGCTGAGCTGGTGCTAACCTACTAATGGTAAACCCCATGGTCCCTCCTCTTCGAAACCCTGCACCCTATCCAGGCGTGGACGAGATTCGGTGTCGCCATGCCGGTGTTCCCTGGACCTGCCCGCCTCAAGGATCAAGGCAAGGATGGTGTTGGGGTCGTGGCTCAACGTTTTTGTTTCGGAAGACGGTGTAACAACAGGGCTTCCATGAAATGGAGGACTTCATATGAGCCAAGCTGCCGAGGTTTTGCGAGACAGTCCCGAACCTCAGACGCCGGCAATGCTCGGCCCTTTCAAACCACCAGAACACTTTTTGTAAAGACTTAGAAACTCGATAAAGCCCGACACGAAACCGAAAGATCCTGAACCCTAAGCGCCAGAGGATTCCAGCAGGGGGGCATTCCCAGATGGCACTGGAGCTTCGGGAGATGCTTTTCAGGGCAGATGAGGACCGCCCGGGTTTGTAAGGTCTAGCGTTTTCTGGTATCAGTTTCAGGTTTTCGAGTTTTAGGTAGGAGGGGGAGCTGCGGGAGAGGGGGCGAGAGGGGGAGAAACTGTGGAGAGTTGGAGGTTTGGGTTTGTGGCGACTGGGGGTCCGGTATTCGGCGCTTGTTTCTGTCCTTGGCTCGGACTCGCGTGTGTTTCATGTGTTTCGTTTCAGCATGCTGAAGCGTTCTGCGCTAAAGACCACTTAGCAGACTCGCCCGATGGTGCCGTGCTTGGAACTCTTACTTTCACGTAAACTCTTCCACCGTCCGAAATTGGGCTTCCACCTTGTTGTGAGGGTAAGCCATCCCAGGATGACACATGTTTCAAGCGACCAGATCGGACCGCATGTCATGTTCTGCTTGTATGCTGTTCCGCTCATGTGTTTTTCCATGGCCCATAATACTGTTGCTTTTGTGTGGTCGCTGCATCCCAACCCCCAGATTCAGAACCCTAACAAGAAGAGTGCTTCGTGTCGTGGCTGCCTGTTGCAGATCCGCATGATACTCCAGATGAGCCCAACCCAACGTGACAAACTAGGCTACACACCGTGGATCATGTAACCGCAACATCGTAGCACCAATGCGGCTTAGATGGGGATCCAAAGCAAGACATGAATCAATGGATAAGTAGAGCTATACACACGTACACATCGAGAAAGATAAAGAAGATGTACTGGAGAAAGCATGTATTGACTCACTGCCAGTATTCGTCATATAGTAACGCTTCGCAACGCCAGGCTTCGTTGGAGAAGAGATTTGGCCGCTGGCACACACGAGATGCACCCTCGCGGGAAGTGCCAATCACCAGCACTGGATCGAAGGATATTGCATTGGTGTTTACAGGGGCCTGTAATAGTGGGAGGGTTCAACGCAGGATCTCCGGCACGGGCTTCAGGGTTTGAGGAGCCTTGCTTGTGTGGGTTATGAGGGCTTTAGCCATGTCTATCAGCCATGTCTGTCACACTACTGAACAAATCAGTTCCAGCCGCAGCCATATCCATGAGAACATGAGGATATATGGGAAGTGACCTTCGGATGTCATCAGTTTCAAGCCGCAAGGTGCATCCAGCAGGCATGTCAGCACACAGTATTACAGGCAGGAAGTACAACAAGCTCCGGCCCCGAGGCACAATGCACCTTCGTGTTTGGTTCAGGTGCAGTAGCCATAGTGGTGGTATGTATGTAGGAACAGTAGGAGTAACAGTAGAATTAGTAGTAGTAGTAGTAGTAGTTGTTGTTGTAGTAGTAGTTGTTGTAGTAGTAGTAGTCGTCGTAGTAGTAGTCGTAGTAGTAGTCGTAGTAGCAGTAGTAGCAGTAGCAGTAGTGGTCGTCGTCGTAGTAGCAGCAGCAGCAGGAGTAAGTCGTAGTGGCAGTAGTAGTAGTAGTCGTCGCAGTAGTAGTAGTCGTAGTAGCAGTAGTAGCAGTACCAGTAGCAGTAGTGGTCGTCGTCGTAGTAGCAGTAGTAGTAGTCGTCGTCGTCGTAGCAGCAGCAGTAGCAGCAGCAGCAGGGAGTAGTAGTAGCAGTAGTAGTAGTAGTAGTAGTAGTAGTAGTAGTAGTAGTGGTAGTAGTAGTAGTAGTAGCAGTAGTAGTAGCAGCGGCAGGAGTAGTAGTGGTGGTAGTAGCAGTAGTAGTAGCAGCAAGAAGTAGTCACTTATCATTATTATCAGAAGAAGTAGCAGTAGCAGTAACAGCAGCAGAAGCAGAGGAGCGGCAGTATTCTGGAAACGAGCAGTAGTTTGCGGCCGCAGCGTCGGCAACAGTACGTAGTCGCGGCTGTTACAGTAGGAGACCGTGGCAGCAGCAGTCTGAGCAGTAGTCATAGTTCGTGCCCGTCATCTGAATAATGCTCGATGTAGCACTGGTCGGCCTTCTCGCGACCACTGAATAACAGCCTGACGAGTGACAATCCGTAAACCCGAAGCATCGTCAGCACCCTTCTGAGGCTGCTTCGTTGGACTCTCGGTTGTTGCCTTGAGGCCAGCTGTTGTTCGAATTTTCGGTTGCTTTAGAGCAGCACACACCTCTTAAGGTCGGGTTGATCGGAGAGTTTATGTTGCTAAGATGCATCATCATCTTCATTCTTCAAACGGCCCCGGCCGATGGTACTCGACGAGTCGTGCTAAGTCAGGATCGACAAAGCCTCCAAGGCTGTGCAGGGGTGGGTTGTACATTCGGATTTCCTTTTCCACCTTGCTCCACTCCAAGGAGCAAAGGCAAGCCTCTTACCACATGTATGGGGATCCAGATCTCGACATCAAAAAAGCACCGCTTTGAGAGTTTTAAAACATGAGTCAAGCTTGTCGTAACAGCAAGCGGCAGCAAGATAGAAGCCCTCGCGGAATCCTAATGAGAACCAGCCCTTATGGGAACCCTTAGGGAAACCCAGAAAGGAACCCTTTCTAGAATCCTTATAAGAACCAACCCTTAGGCACCGTTTTGGGATAATTCTGAATTTCGTTATTGGTTTCACGTAGAGCACACTTTTAAAGCTGTTTCGGTGCTATTGAAATCGACACCGAGTATAGGAACACAGAGAGGCGTTGGACTTTCCCGCGGCAGCCGGTGGTCTCTTCGTGCCGAGCCTCAAGGGGTGTTCAAAGAAGGGCAAGGAGCGAACGAACAGAGCGAGAGAGAGAGATTATAGATAGATAGATAGATATATATATAGATATACACACATAAATATCTAAGTCTCTCTGCCTAGCTATCTGTCTATCTGTCTGTCTATCGATCTATCTACATGTATATATGTGTGTACATATATACAGATATAGATAGATAGAGCGAGACAGACAGATGGCAAGGCGGAAGACCAGAAAGAGAGAGTGCGAGCGAGATTCGGTGAGGGAGAGATAGGGTGTCGGAGTTTCCGCTAGACTTGCCCGGGAGTCGGGAATTCAATTCTTCGCATTTCGATTTCGGAGTACAACTTTCGTATCGCATCAGGCTTCTGCCATCTCCCGTCTTTAACGTCGGTAGTGCCCACCTGTGTGGGTTGTCTTAGCTGTTCTTGTCCATGTGGGCTGAGGGTAGTGGAGATTTTGCAAGAAGACGGTTCCTTTCAGGGTTGGATCTTGTTTTGGTTGTTGCAGAGAGGAGCTCCGTTTCGAGAAAGGTGGGACTCCGGAGTGAGGAGTCATGCGCTCTGAGTGTCTGATGGAACTTTCCAATTCCGATTCAACTGGGGCCTCGGTTCTTCAAAGTTTTGGTTCAAACACTTTGCCGGGAAGTTTATAATGAAATAAATGCGATATAGTATTATGGTTCACTATGAGAAAGCATAACATGGTGTATATTGTAGCGAAATTTTTTTGTATACTACATATGTGACTGCAATTTTCTTTGGGATCTCCAAGCTGTCAAGGCGTCCTGCGTTGCACGAGACTGCGGAGACTGGGACCTTGGATCTAAGGGCTGGGATGACGGTTTTCTCCTTCCTCCGTTGAAACCCGCTGCTTGCTACTAAAAAATCCAAAACCCTAAACCTTAACCCCTCCATCTTACACCCTATAGTGCTCCAGATCCTAAACCTTACAGCTCGAAACACTAAACCACTTTGGGTGTCGGACACTCTTGGAGCTTCCATAGACGAATCCGATGGAGATTGGCGTTAGGTGTAATGAGACATGAACACGTAAGCGGAGACACTCATCCTACACGGCGAGATGAGTACAGAACAAGCGAAGGTATGAGTGCAATATGAAGCCGTACAAGCATTGCCACAGTCAGTCACAGATAGTAGCACCGACTATCTAAAAACGTTGGCTAGCAATGACAAGCACAAGACGAGTCACCAGAGTAGTGGCAGTAATCTGACAGCAGGTAGCAGCAGTACTGTTGACAACAGGTACAACCTCAACTGCAGTCGTCACTGAAAATGGTAGGTAAATCGGTATAGTTAGAACGGAGCAGCACTAGTCTTGCCGCTCCTACCAGCCTCCACCAAAATGTGATCGTACAACTCCCAGGCGAGTTGCGTGACCACGTCTTGATTCAAGCTTCGCGGTTTTTGTTCGTTCAAGTTCTTGGGTTGGTTTAAGTTCGACCCTTCCACAGGCGCAAAGCCAACCCCGAGATGTTAAACATGAAAGACTGCTGCTTAGCCCCCAGACTCGCTTGATCGGAGCTGTAAAGACATGCCACCCAAAACGGTCACCACGTTGGAGCCGAGTCCAGCCAGATGGCGCATAGGCACAAACCGCACACCCAGGATTTCAGATCCTGTAGAGCACTAAACCTCGAACCACTTTAAACGATACCCAAAACAGACCGAAATGCAGAGCATCCTAGAGTCTACAAGCGCACAGCTGCAAACCCTGAACACCACATTCCTCAAGCTCAACAGCTTCAAAGCCTTAAAGGAACCCCCTTAAACCCTCAAAACATACCCTGCAAGGCCCGAAACGGTAAACCTTTAGAGCTCTGAAGCCCTAAAGGGAACCCTAGACCCTAGACCCTAAACCTCAAGAGCCCTAAGGGAACCCAGTCCATCCCTACAACCGGGGCGTTTGCCATCTCCGAGCCGGAGCACCCCGCGCTGCTTCACGGGACTTCGACCTGGCAGTGGCTGAGCTTCCTAGGGTTTTAAGGGGTGGGAAGTGGTTCAGGTCTTTAGGATTTAGGGGTTTAAGGGGGGTTTTGGGGTTTACTATATAGGGCTTAGGGTTTATCAGAGGGTTTAGGGTTTAGCGCTTTTAGGTTTTCATCGTTTTTAGGGTTTAGAGTGGTTTAGAGTTTATAAGGTTTAAAGAGATGGGGTTGTGAGATTTGGGTTTGAGGTTTTATGCATGGCAAGACTAAGGCCAGTAGAGTTTGCAACTAGAGGCTTTGAGTCTGGAGAGGCTGGCCAGTTGAAGCCTGGTTTCACGTTGAGAAATTTGTGCGCAAGGCTATGAGCCCGAGTAGCCAGCAGTGAAAAAGGGACATAGGCAAAGCGTTCTACCCTGTTGGCAGAACGGTCTTTGTAAAATTGGATCCGTCAATGATGTTTGGTGGATCCTCACGTTTGTATGCCTTGTTGAGCCACAGCCATGCTGGCAGCTGTTGCTTTGAGAAGATGCTATCAAAAGCAGCATTGGCAACATAAGATGGGTATGTAATGCTCCTAAACTCCCATAAACTCCCACAACCCTAAAAGCCTAAGAACAGGATTCAACCCTTGTCTATAGCAATGCATCCTACAGCTCGTGTTGGTAATACCGTATGCATTTCTTTTGCCAGGTTGGGCTCATGGGTAGGGTAGCAAATGCTCAACTCCCTTTGGCCTTCGTTGGCTCCCGAATTCGGGTTATGTAGCCTACGTAATCACGCAGTTAAAGTCAAAGTTATAGTTCACAGGCACCAAACAGGATGTTAAGCTGCAATATTCGACATGGTGCTCGCCCAGGTGAGCAGGTGCATTGGTCGTGATTTGGCTCCACCACCATTGCTGCAGCAGCCCCAGCGAATGCTGACTAGTGTGTCATGGACTACTGTCCCATAGAGACGTCAGATCGAAGTTTGCATGTTGGACTCTCGCACCAAAGCCTTGAGCACACGTGGGATAGCATGGGCAGTGCTGGCAATACAGGTAGCTTTGCGCGACCTTCTGAGGTTGGTGCGTCGTGCGTTGGCGGGATCCATGCTTCCTGAGCGACAGGCACATGGGGGATGGCGCAAGCTCAGTTCCCTCCTTCGTTGGGTGCTGTTGAAGCACGGGCCACCATGCTGTACGTTTCAGATCTTCTGTAGCTATACTGTGCAGACCACGACAGCCGCATAAACCAGAACCACCACGACACCCACTACAATGTCGACAGCTCTGAACAGCGCCGCCCCGATTGGCAGAAAATCTTCGCTGCTATAATTTGCGCGGGCATCGGTAAGAATGTTTGATGGGCGTGTTTGCTTTTGGGTGTCGAAGAGCCTCCTTCCCCCGAGCCTCTCGCAACAAAAGGCTGGCATACCAGGGTCTGATGCAGGCACTCAAAGCATAGTTCCAAACAAGTATGCAACATGTAGACTACGAGCTCTCGTGGACCCCGCTGTCAGGCAGAAGTTTGGGCGGACTTCGAGTTGGTTAGGCCAGAGCGTGGATGTTTGGCTTCGCGAGGGTTTGGGCTTGAGGAGATTGGAGATGCATTGGGGTAAACCCTAAACCCTAAACCCCCTAAACCCTAAACCCCTTAAAGGGTTCGGCGCCCGTGTCTGAAAGGCTGGCTGCGAGTTCAGGCCGCTGACGCACAACAGCTTTGCCAATCCAGGGGGTCGAAGTTCTTTCATGGGAAACCCGAAGTGCCTGGGTCCTGGGTTTCCGCAAAGAGAGTCCATCTGTTCACAAAGCGAAAAGCTTCCGGCTGTCTTCATTTTTCTTGCCCCAACCAAAAACCCAGTCTACACCCTACAAACCCCGACAAACCCCAAATCTAAACTCCCGCGACCTCTACATCCTAAACCCCAAGCCCCAAAACCCTAGCTCATCGTGCCCCCAGAGACTCCAATATCCTTTAATTAGGGAATATACCTTAAATCATATTATATATGCTACCATAGTTGAAGGTATATTCCCTAATTAAGGGATATTGGAGTCTCTTGGCCTTCGCGTGCCCTTGGACTTTCTCAGGCGCCGCGTGGCCAACATGGGCGCCTCGCTGCGGTCGATCCAGCGGGACCTTGCCCGGGATCCGTGGCGCTCCGCAGGGTTTGTGGGCTTTTAGCAAGGGTTTACAGGGAATCAGGGTTTGGGGCTTACAAGGTCTATGGGGTTCTGTACGTAGGACCTTCGTGCTTTGTTTGGCATTCGGCTTGGTTGTTATATTTCCTTGCCACAACAAATTGAATAGCCAGCCACTTAAATTTTGACTGGCAAAATGTTAATGCCCTTAAACTTTTTTGCAATCCTTAAAATTTGACTGGGCGAAGTAGGTCAATTCCTTGGTTTTGGAAAGTCAAAAGGTCTTTAACATTTTAAAAATCGTTAAGATCTTTTGGAATTTAAATGGGCCAACCATTTATAAAAAAATAATATGGTTAATATTTGTGCATGCCTTTAAACTCTTGAAAACCTTTGATTTAAATGGGCCAAGCCCTTGGTTTGGGAGAAGTCAAAAGGCCTGTAACATAGGTTCAAAACCTCCAAAATTTATAAACAGTAAAATGGGTCAGCCTGTTTTAAATTCTATTGCCTTCAATATCTGTAATCTTCAAAGTTGAACTGGGTCATGCCCTTGGTTTTGGACAAATCAAAAGGCCCTTAAAACTTTCAAAACCTGTAAAATTTTCAGTATTTGAATGGGTCAACCATGTAAGCTTTACTTCTTGTAAAGTCTAATGCCGTTAAACTTTTTTAAAATTTTCAAAATGTAAATAGCCGGCCCATTCTGAAAATTTAAGTGCATTACAACTGAATTTTATCAGGGAAGTACGCCTGCTGGCGATGTATGCTGCTTCTGCTTTCGTGAGGGCGCGCGCTGCAAACATCTTGACACTCGAAAAGCAAAAAATGCACAACATGTGCGGCAAAGGAAACGCTTCCAGCTGCAGTAAAGGAAGCGCTCGTCGGGATCTCACGTTGCGTTCTTTGCATTGTACTTGACAGTGGCCTTTTCACATGTGTTTTCGTGACAAAGGCCACGAAAGCTGCGAAATCATTGCAGCACAGCCAGGCAGGCATCAACTGCAGAACCTGTGCCCAAGGTGCAACAAACAGTTTTATGGACTTCGGTTGTTTTGACGTTTGTACACCTCGCAACCAAGACTGAGGCCCGCGGAGTCCTCAAGAAGAGCAACTCTGTGACGTGGGTTTTGCCAAAGGACCGTCGTCATGGTGTTGAGTTGCAGTGTATGCTTGGAACTGTGTGTTGAAATATTAATGCAGGAAACTCCCATCACGAGCTACCAAACATGGCCGCTTTGGCTTGGATCTCAACACATGGTTACTAAAGTTGTTACAGGCTTCTCTATTTGTGTCTGCGCCAGGCAAGATCTCAATTGGAGAGATCTTCACGCACAGTGTGACCGGTGCGACCGGTGGGCGTGTGTGTTTGAGGCCATGCAGGAGGCTTTCTACATGTCTACAGAATTTCAACTTTGTTGTGAAACAGGGTATGCCGGGGCGTCCTTTCCAAGCACAGACCACGCGAGTTGCTCCTCATGCTGACGGCATTCACTATGACCACTTCTGACGCAGGTTTTGGTGTGCAAGATGCTTCGCCACGAAGCAAGAATCCCGCAACCTGGAAACCACATTCCTTGGCTTGTTCGCAAATAGCTCCAAGTCAGGTGGCGGCGATCCCTTGATGCGCTGAGAAGACCAATGCGGACTTCGTTGTCGTCGTCGCTGTCGTCGTCGTCGTCATCGTCGTGTCTTTCGTTGTTGTCGTCGTTGTCGTCGCTTTTGGGGTGGCTAACAGCAACAAGAGTCAAGACTTATGGCAATCTATAATTAAGAGACCTTAATGTAGACCCTAAGACCCAAACATTATAGAGAAGAACAAGACCTTGACCGAATAAAGCGTAAAGGTCCTTGCCGCATGGGGATCTAGTGTTTATTTTCAAGGCTTAGTTTTTCTTTTCGGGTTAGGCTTCTGGTTTCTGGTTTTGGGGTGTCGGGTTTGGGGTTTAAGGCTCAGGGTTCCCGAAACTAGTCTGGGGTAAGGTTTCATAGGGGATACAGGTCTTTTAAGGTTAAGTTTTCCAAAGTATTTTCAGGGCATGTAAGTTCCCGTGAACTTTTCGCATTGTTTTACATTTTATAATCTATACAAGAGGTCGAGATGAAGGTATAGTTGCTTGCATACGAGGGTTCTTGTGTGTGGCTACAACATTCAGCCGACAAGCATCCAAGGACAAAATCAGCTCCTTCGCCACTGGGACCGCAATTCATGACGGCTTCACACAAGAACACCAATACCCATCCCATTACCCTGTCCCAAACAGCCACAGCGCAGCATGCCTAAAATGTTGCAGTCCGATTGCATTGTCACAGGCCCTCTTGTTTCAGTGGCCATAGGACTTCAAGCTTTTGAAACTTCCGAGAGCTTGCAATCTGCATGGAACAGTCTGCAGAATCTGCAGTTTGCACAGCTCTTTCGTCACCGACCTACATCAGGGTCTGGGGTTTAGGACATTGACGCTCTGAAAGCTGATAGCCCATAGGGTTGACAGGGAGCATCAAGGCGCAGTACCAACGAATGGTGGTGCAAGCTCAGCCCGCGAACGCACCGCATCGGCACTGGGCTGCTGCAATTCTGGCCACCTGTCGACCGTTATCATGGCTTGAGGTTAAGGGTTAGGCTGCGGTTTGGGGTGTGGACTTGTGTTTATAGAAGTACTATTGTTTGAGAGTTCTTGTAGCAAGGGTTGTGTGAGAAATATCTGCACACGAGCCGTAGACCGTCAGGGTTTCAATGATAAGGTAGGGTTCCACCGAATCCTCGCTGGCCTGTTCTCAGAAGCTGCAGGTGTCGTAGACATTTCGACATCAGGAACACCGCGGCAAATGTTTTTGACATTGCGTGGCCAGCATGGTTACAAACTCTGCATCTATAAACTTCAAACCATAAAACCTAAAAATGAATCCTGGCGGAAACCCTATAGACCAAGCCCATAAACCCAGTACCCCAATATCCTAAATCCTAACCCCCCAAGCCCTTCAAACCCTAAAACCCAAACTCCTTTAGATCCTAAACCCTCTAACTTGACCATGTAAACCCCGAACCCTAAACCGTTGAAACCACTCCAGACGCGAGGCACGCACTTTCCGCCAGCAGAGCGCGGTCAGTCGCCTCACTGAGGCTCGTCGGCGTTTTGGGGCCCCTTCTTCGGGATCCATTGTAGGTCTGACAAAAGCCTTACATTCCGGATCCTTATAAGGATCCTACAATTGAGGGGAAAGCTTACCAAAAAAAACCAAATTCCAGTTTTTTCAGGTTTCAAGCACGCTGGAACCGAACAGCCACACCTTCCCCAACAACGGGAGTGGTAGATCATCCCTCGAAGACAGTGGCTGTCGGACAGGTGGAACTCGAGTCCCTGACCAATCTGCTGCGGAGCACGTCGGGGCTCTCCTTCTCAAAGCCTTTTGCCTTGGAAGACCTCGGAGTTGGGGGTTGGGTTTGCAATTCAGAAGTTTAGGGTTCTGGGTTTCTGTGCAGCATGGCATCATTGAAAATTAACTACGTATGTTTAGGTAGGGCTGGGGGCTGAATAAGCTGCAAGTTGTCCGGTTTGTTAGGGCTCGGAAACCGCAAAGACAAGCCTTGCCGCCCGTCCCCTGAATCAAATCTGAGTCTGAGTCTGAGCCTATGATGAGGCCCAACTCTTTGCGAAAGTGCCTTCCCGGCATCTCCGTCCACTACGTGCCGGCAGGTAGGCAGCCCCTGAACCGAGATGCTTCTTTTTAAGCTGTGCAGCAGAACTGTTGTTGTTTTGCCACCATTACGGTTGTTGCGAGTTCAGGTAGAAACGGACGTTCCGGGGTTATGCTCCTCCGTGCTCCGACACGTTTGTGCTGTTTTGAGTGCTATACCCGAGCCGACCATATTACTTGTATTGCAGCGACCCCGAGCCTGACCGAGGTGTCTACCTCCCAAGCTAGTGTGACTAGCCGCTAGCGTTTTGGATTTCCAGTCCTCTCGCTGTCACTGCTTCGACGAAACAGCTTGATGCCGAATCATTTGGCCTCTTGCATGTGCACATCACTTGCAGGAGCCGTTGCATAGCTCCTCCCCCACCTACTCCACCTAATTACTCCTTCTCATTCATACAGTTCCTGCCATCACCAACATAATCGTGTCCATAACCATCGTCATCCTCCTCCCCACCGAAACCAGTATTTCTGCTGTATTCGTAGTCGTAGTCACCATCATCGTCGTCATCATCCTCATCTTCCTCATCATATTCACCATCATCTCCATCACAAGAATCTTCATCATAACCACCATCACCGCTATCATTCTTGCCACACTAAAGCCTATTACTATTTACTATTTGTTATCTGATCTGCAACTGCATGATGTTGATCCGCCTTTCTACGACGATCATCCTCTATGTATTCATGTGCATCACAGTCACCATCACTGTCACCATCACTGTCATCACCACCATCATCAACCTTTCCAACATCCTCGCCATGGTCATGACCTGGTTGTGTCTACGACTCGCGTTTACGATTCCTCACGGCGCATTGAGCCTTTGAGACTGGGAGTTTCTGGCCCGAGGTCCCAACATTCAGCGTGTTAGGGCTGTTGCGTTGAGGCTTTATGAGCGCCTCTTTGATTTGCACGGATAGACCCTTCGGCGATGAACCCAAAAAGACTCCAGGACAGCCGCTCCTCCCGTTGCCATTCTGGTATGTCATTCTCCAGGGGTGCCTGGCCGCAAACACAGCTTGCCGTTGTTGGGTTGCTTTTGGAGAGCTTTTGCTGTCCCAGAATAGCATAGCATCCTGTCAGAGCTCCGACCTCGAGTCTCGCTGAGACTTTGGCAAGCTGCAAGCTCATGAACAAGCTACGAGCCCTGTCACTCCTTGGGATCAACCAAGCTCCGCACAGTGCCATGCGCGGCGCATTCGTTTGTTTCGCGGCGGAGCGCACTGTTCGTACCCATGCCTAGTGCCTGGAAGTGTGGGCTTCCAGAGACATGGTGCTAGAATCAGAACTCGAGATTGCCGAAAGATACAGCAACACATATGTACCTCTTGCAGTTTGAATGCCCTGACCGGACAGCCTTGTTCCTGACACAAGGCCCCCCTACCCTTGAAAGCCATAACATGTGTATGTATGCAATGTCAAGATATTTTGCATGTACACTCGATTTTAGAACACTCCAGCAACCCTCATGACTGCAGCGACCCGGTAAAGTCCCGACAGCCGAGGTCCTTCGACATCGTTTCCTTTGTCCCTGGCGAAGCACCAGCTTTGCCAGATGCGGAGAAGGATCCCTTCTTTCCCGAGGACCTCTGTGCAGCGGGCTTAGGCTCTGTCCTTGTGCGAGAAGTCTGT
Organism: Symbiodinium sp. clade A Y106; assembly: GCA_003297005.1. Classification (NCBI taxonomy): domain Eukaryota; class Dinophyceae; order Suessiales; family Symbiodiniaceae; genus Symbiodinium; species Symbiodinium sp. clade A. Next base: position 20,778 of record BGNK01001487.1, on the reverse strand, counting down.
TGAGTCCCTGGTTGTACAGTTCTCCTGAAGCGGGGTGTTTTTGCAAAGTTCAGTGACTATAGGATTCACTTCTCTTCTCTTCTCAGGTTCTGCGGAGGTTGCAAGGTCTCGGGTTCGGAGCTTCAGGGCTTCAAGGGGCTTAGCCTCAGAGGAAAGGTTTAGGGTTTAGGGTTTAGGGTGAATGAGCATGTGGCTTGAATCCTACAGGAATCGGTTTCGGTGTTGCGCCAATCCCACGTCTGTCGCATCACTTAATTTTGCAGCGCAACATGACGGCAAACCCCAAACCCTGAACCCTAAATCCAAACCTTACCTCCCAGCCTCCTCCGAGTGCAACCTCCAAAAGCGATGGTTGAAGCTATCTAGAACTTAGCAGTAGAATAGGTAACCCTTAACCTGTCGGGGTATTAACACCCCAAAGGTTACTCAAAGGTTAGCCTTTGGTTCCCTTTGAATACTGGGCAACCAAGGGAAGAATCCTTGTTCCCAGGCTCCTCCGGTGCTTCGTCACCTTGGTCAACGTCCACTGCACACGGGTTTCTGGGGCTTGAGCCTTAGGATGTGGGGCAGCCGCAGAATCCAGAAAGTCTAATTCCTAAATAGCCCTAACCCTAACCCCTGAAACGGAGCTAGGCCCTAGAAGTCATCGTTGGCCCTGGGATCGGAACTCTGAAGGAGCTAGCGACAGGAATCTGCGCAACTCTTGTGCTTCCTTCTGTAGGGCTCCGTTCAACCTTTGAAAAATTTGAAAAGACTGACCAAGATGTTTCCCGTAAAGTATAATGTTAGCCAGTTTCTCTCGGTTTACGACGCAGACAGAACTCTCGCATGAGTGATCGCGATCCCCAGAATAAAAACCTACCTTGACAAGAGTAAAGCAATATGAGAAGACAGCCTGCTGGACTGTTTGTTCGTGCACATGCAAGAGCATGTACTCGTAGGTCTTTCCTGCCTTCATTGCTGCTGCACCTGAAGGATGTGATATGTTCTCTTGCCGGAGTTTATCGTGCACTCCACACTTAAAGGTCATAATGAGCTTTGTATGGATCATCCGCAAGCTGCAGGCATTCTCCAACCCAGCCGATATGTACGGAACTACCAAATGCTTCTCTGCCCGGAGGCCGTACTCAAAGCACAAAGCCCTGCAAGCACTTTAACTCATCCGCCGCTCCTGAACTTTCGGATGCAGATCCTGGGCCTCCTTTGACTCAAGAACCACAGAATCCCTTATTATAGGTATTAAGGCCCCCCGCCCCCCTACCCCCTTACCCCCCCAAAAGGGTCCCTATGCCAGAGCATCCTGCTTTCCGACCGAAGGTCTGACAGCCTCTGGCCCGGACCGAGATGGCAGCTCGCTGTCTTTCAGAGGGCTCCGGTTGAGCTACGCAAAGGTCGATGTGGCATGTTAAGTCATATGTCATACGGCCGGGACCCTGAGCGATTCACACACACACAGAGAGACGGAGGCACGCACACGCGCGAATGCATACACGCACATATCCTGTCCGTATGCAAATATGCACGTAACCATGTGTGCTTTATGTATGTATGTATGTATGTATGTAGGAATGAATGTACAAGCTAATGAACGAGTGCATGGCTGGCTGGCTGGCTGGCTGGCTGGATGGATGGATGGATGGATGGAAGTCTGTACATGTATGCGTGTAGGCCTGTCTGTCTGTCCGGATGCATGTGTCTTTGCATGAACGAATGCACTGTATGTACGAATGTATAAGAGAATTAATGCGTGCGTGCATGCATCTGGGTATGTATGCAACTCATGTACGTCATGTGTGCCATGTACAAGAGCACATTACAAAAAAGAAAAGCATGAACAAGCACGGAAATCAATGAACGTGTACATAAATCAAATAGCTAAAGAAGACCCTGAAGTCAATGACTGAATACATCTGTGTATATATATATATGTAGCTGTGTGTGTTTGTGTGCTTATAGTCATTTTGGAATGATCCAGGTGTCGCATGTGCGTGCGGGCAAGTCACTTGTGGGCGTGCATACCGCCCACACCTCAACTTTGAAGCTCCGAACAAGAAGCCTCAAAGTTTGGGAGCTACATTTGACGGAAGTGTAGCAGGTTGGCTGCTGGCCAACGACCATGGAGTGACAGTCGCTAGGATGTCTGCAGAGTGTTTGAAGCAGCTGAGTCGGTCTCACACATGAGCTTCGCATCGCGGGGTAGGGGTTTCAAAAATGCTGGTTGTGACGCTTGTGGGACTTCAGACCATCTTGGAACCAGTAGATTTCCGGTCTCACATTTCGAAGGACGGCCTCCTTGGCTCAGGGCAAGGAAGAAAATTGAAAAGAGAGGAATCGGAGGGGGAGGAAGCTCTATATAGGTTGGGGTTCAGGGTTTAGGGTTTAGAGGGTTTACGGTGAGGACGGCAAGAAAGCTCTAGAATGGTTCGAAGCAGGCCCTATCAAGCTTCGAGAGTTTTGCGGTGAATTTGCCAGCTCCGGTCCAATCAATGTGTTTTTCTTGGGCTTCAAGGGTACGTACTGGTTTGGTGTCAAACGAGGCAGGCATGGTCCTCCACACGGGATTCGTTCGGCAATGGGGTTGTCAACTGCCAAGCGTCGCTCTTCGCCCCATGTGCATTGAAGTCTGCCTCAAGGCTTGTCGTCTACGGCACGGATCCGAGATTCAGTACTTTCCATGTTGATGTCTGTTCAAGGTCGAACTGGCCAGCGAACCCATCTGCCGGCAACTTAATTACATAGATTTCTGGTTTTGCCTGCTGAGACAGAGCATGTCTGCCCATGGAGCTCCCACATCCGTCCCAGCTAAAGATCCCAATCCTGCCTTGGTGATATCAGAGAAGCTAGGGAACCGGTCAACTCCAGATGCTTTGCCGATCTGGTCAGCCGCGAATACGCGTTCTTCGGTTAGCCTTGGTAAGAGTGTACCAGAGTCCAAGCACATCGCTACACAGGTCTGCCAGGTGTCACCAAGGAATCAGCCGGCCGGCCCAGACCTCAACTGCCAGAGATTCGGTCTCCAGGACTTGAAAGGCTGAGGGGAGCTTGGGCATTACACCGGTTCTTGAACCGAGCTTGAGGTAGGATGCTCATCTTGCCTTCCTTCCCGGCCGTGCAAAACCGGAACCTTGCTGTGCAGACCTTGTCAAGAAACACCAACCTCCCTTCCTTTCTCCACTGCCTGACAGAAATGGAGGGCCATGTTGGGGACTTTTCATGATAACTTGATCTAGCCATCTGGCTTTTCAGCCAAAGGAAATCCTTTGCCCTGACGATCGCCAGACTTGGTTTGTTCCCTCGATCTGACTTCCAGAGCATAACTTCGCGGCCAAAGCCGCATCGATCCTGGAACCGAGGACCTGCAAACTCAAGTTAACGCAAATTGAACTTATGATCTCTTGCGCGTGTGCACGGTGGGCACCTCAAGGTGCCGCAGCTGAGCAGGCAGTGACGCGCCAAACGGTGGTAAGGCCGGGAGTGTTTGGCGACGCGGGTTGAAGATGCTCTGTGAAGCACCGCCAGGGTAGCTTAGACTTGTTTGGTTTCGCACAGCTGGCGTGATGAAGAGTCTTTGGAATCTGCATTTTGGCTGCATAGGCCAAAGTGAGCCTTCCGCCTTCCTGCATTTGGCTTTATCGTTGCCAACTTACTTGAGCTAGAAGCACAAGCCTTCAACATCGGAAGTTTCCACTGTGTAGACCTCTGGGCAACACGACGCCCTGCGTTGCGAGTCCAAAACGTAATCTTCGTCAAGAAGAAGCTCGGCAGTGAGCTTCACATACCCTGGCACATTCAGCCCGACAACCTAGACTCTATAGACTTTCTAAGAAACTTCCATAAGTCATCGATCCAACTCTGAACCTGAACCCGGAGCTTCGATCCGTCTGGGTTTCGAGATTAATATAGAGAAAGTCGTGGCGTAGTTCATTTCTCACAGCACCCGGACAAGATGAAACCCCAAGACGGAAACACTCGAAGAATAAGTTACTATAGGTCTCCGTGTCCCCACAGCCTGAAACCTTAAGCATTTAAACCCTGTAACGGCAATACGCCACCAACGTCAACCCCATGGCCGGCGCAGGACTTTTCCCGCCAAACCCATTGCCGCAACAAGTAGGTCTTAGACATCTTAGGTCCTAAACAATAAAACTCCCACAGGGCCTCAGCCGATTGCCCTGTCCCCATGTCGGAAGAAAACACAGGTCGCATTCCGCGCCGACCGCTACGTCGGCCCAGCCAAGGTCCACAAACGAGCGATATACAAGAGCATTCATAATTCGTATGGTTGCATCACCACGACCCCCGCGAGGATGACGTCTACTGATGCTACCCAGTACGTCCTCAGAAATTTCTGCTGGTTTCAATCGCCTCCTCCTCCTAGTTATGGTTAGCATCGGCACTGATTCAATCATCTTCTACAACATCATCACCATGACCAGCATTAGCAGTATCCTCGTGTTCATGGCTATGTTTGTTGTTTAGCAGGATGCTGTCGTTCTGGCGGAGGCCTCGACAAGAGCGAGCCGTGTTGAAAGTGGAGGTAATGCCATACGCGGGGGGTCCCGGCTCGTGCTCTTTGCCAGGACCAGACTTGAGGATTTCTTGTACGGGCGGACCTGTTGCTTCAGTACAAGATGAACGCTGATCTTTGGGATGTAGTGCTCCGAGTGTCAGAGGCCCTGCACCTATAGTTGGCTAAATGGCTAAACCGCTGAATCTCTTGCATGCAGCCCCTGCAGCGGTCGGTTGTATTGGGCAGCAAGGCCGCATTCCGCTGAAACACGGCAACCATTGCAAGGCCCAGTCGCGCTCGAAGCGCGTGGCCCAGAGCCGAGGGCTTGATAAGCCCTTGTTGCAGGCAGGTCGGTTACCTGCTCAGAGAGAATGACTGACGACATCGAAAGGTATTGGTTGCACAGATGTGTTGATCGTGACAGGGCATAGAAGAGCAAGAGTAGACGCACTCGTCGCAGTCGAAGCCGCAGTCGCTGTAAGCACGTGAGAGCCATATTGTCATAGCAGCAGCAGCAGCAGCAGCAGGAGTAGGAGTAGGAGTAGTAGGAGTAGTAGTAGTAGTACTAGCACTAGCACTAGCACTAGTACTAGCACTAGCACTAGTACTAGTACTAGTCCTAGTACTAGTACTAGTACTAGTACTAGTGCTAGTGCTAGTGCTAGTGCTAGTGCTAGTGCTAGTACTAGTACTAGTACTAGCACTAGCACTAGCACTAGCACTAGTACTAGTACTAGTACTAGTACCAGTCTAGTACTAGTACTAGTAGCAGTAGTAGTAGCAGTAGTAGTAGTAGGTAGTGGTAGTATTTGTCGTCGTGGTGGTCGCCGCACCAGCAGGAGCAGCAGTAGCAGTAGCTGTAGTCGCCGTCTTTGCAGTGGTGGCAGTAGCCGCAGTCCTAGCGGTAGTCGTAGTCATAGTCGTAGTAGTGGTAGCACTAGTAGTAGCAGTAGTAGTAATAGTAATGGTGGTAGTGGTAGTGGCAGTGGCAGTGGCAGTGGCAGTGGTAGTGGTAGTGGTAGCAGTAGCAGCAGCAGCAGCCGCAGCAGCAGCAGCAGCAGTAGTAGTAGTAGTAGTAGTAGCAGTACATAGTAATATTTTCTTATTAGTAGTGGTAGTAGTGGTAGTAGTAGTTGTAGTAGTAGTAGTAGCAGTAGTATCAATAGTAGTAGTAGTAGTAGAAGCAGTAGTAGAAATAGTAGTAGTAGTAGTAGTAGTAGTAGTAGTAGTACTAGTAGTAGTAGTAGTAGTAGTAGTAGTAGTAGTAGTAGTAGTAATAGTAGTAGTAGTAGTAGTAGTAGTGGTAGTATTAGTAGTAGTAGTAGTAGCAGAAGAAGAAGAAGAAGTTTCTTTTTGCATGTGAGTATGCATGTGTGTACAGTTGTGTACCTTACTCGCATACTTACATATATACATGCAGACAGAGAACGAGAGAGAGGGAGAGAGAGAAAGAGAGAGAGAGAGAGATGGAGGTATAGATGCGTTCGGAATCAAGTTGTATCGGGCACATTGGCAGAGCCTGGCCAGAAGGTTCTCCTTGGCTCGTGTTCCCTGGCTCGTTTACACCGTGACGATCTCCAGCACTCGATGCTAATCGAGTCCTCGAGGTAAGCCCTGCTTATCAATACAGTAGCAGAGTAGCAGCAACCTGGTAGCCTACAGCTTGAACCGTCCATGCAAAGGTAACTGTTGCAACCTTCACGGCAGAATGCACAGGCACCACCGATAGAGTTTCCGCGGCCCACGCTGGTCTCAGAGGTGCGGGAAGTTCGGTTGTTCGTGGCGGACTCGCGGTAATTACTTGCAGTGATAGTGGAAGCATACTGAATGCTTGCAGCTGGTCCTCCTAGTCGTAGTCGTTCTCGTATAGCGTCGCAATCGCAGCTGCAGCACGAAGAGGAGCATTTGTAGTCGAGGCAGCAGTTCACAGTGGGCATTTGGTTGAAAAGATGGATGGAGGTCAAAGCCATCGGTGGTAAGATGCTGTCGCAGGTCTCCTATGTTCCCGTGGTGGCCGAGCCCTGTGCCGTCCACAGCATTGCGTGAAACGATGGAGAAGAAGAGATTCATCTCGTACATCCTTCTATTCAATTCCTGAGTCCTTAACCCTAGATTCCGAGATCTTGAACCCCAGACCATCAGACGGAACCCCTATGGGATTTAGGCGTTACGGGCTTCAGATTTTGGGGTCTGTTGATCACAAGAGCGAGCAAGAGCGAGAGAGCGCGAGATAGTAAGTCAGGAAAGTCGGCGAAGCTCATAGGGAATGCAGTGCACATGGCGGATATGGAGAGATAGATACATGAATAGACACTCACACACCTTCACATCGAGGGGTCTCTCTGGAATTCTGAGGGAACAGTCGTCCACTATAGTATCAAAAACTCTCTCTACTTGTGGTCTTGGATCGTTTGAGGTCTCGGGGAGTTTCGGTGTTTGGGCTTTGGGTTGGAGGAGCTCCTGGGCATTGCCAGGGTGTGCGGGTTTTTGAGCTTTTGAACATGGAAGTCAAACCATGACTCAGTCTTCCGTGTCTCACGTTTTCGACAAGCATCCTTATCCGCCTTATCCTCACGAGAAGTAGCAAGTATCAAGTTGAGAAAGGTGGCTGCGGCTACATTGCCGCAGCGGAGTCCGAACAGGTGGGGTTGTGGCATGGACACTTGACTTGTTACAGTCCGCATTTAGGTTCGCCCGAAGCACCACAACAATCTTTTCTTGACGGCACTTGGCTACACCTCAATATAGGTCTTAATAACGCGCAACTTGCAACGAGACTTTCAGGATTTATTTGGGTGAAGAGGATCGAGCCTGACAGACCGAGCACTGCCCGAATAACTGAGCTCTTCTCGGCATTTCAAAACCCGAAACCTTGCCGTGCCGACAGCACGATCCAGACCGATGGGTCAAATATACCCAAGAGAACTACCTCGACAAAGCACTACCAGTCAGCCATGCAATCCACAATCAGACACTCAATGCAGTTGGATTCCGTCACGTCAACCTCACAGAAACGTAGGCTTTCTGCCCCAAGCCGGCGCATGATTCCCTTGATCACAAGGCAGAACTTACAGCAACGCAGTTTTCGAATAGTACCCCTACAGTAACCCTTATAGTAACCCTTATAGGACCCTTTTAAAGGAACCCTATTCTAATTATTAAGGCCCCTATATTTTCGAACACCTGGGAACCTGGGAGGATCCCACCTGCTTGATCCAGTCGCCGCGGCCGACGATCGCACCTTTGCTCTGTTTTGCAGCTTCTTCCAATTTAAATGCCTCGTCCTCCCGCCGAAATGTACGTATTTACGTATGTATGTTTGTTTTGAAATACGCAGAAGTAAGTATATGTATGTAGCAGTCGCGCAGCACTCCTTCAATCGGACATGACATTAATTCTACATATCAACAAGACAGGATGAGCACAACAGTAACATCCTCGCCAGAACCAGGTCACCCTGATCGTGATGCTGGCTTACAACACCGACTGACTTTTATCCGCTATTTGTGTGGGCGGGTTTGTAGGGGTCCCAGGACAAGCAGGCCCATACTATCCCATCTTTGTTTGTTGTTGTCTTTTGTCCCCAGAATGTCCTATTTCCAATCCCTTAGTGATCCATGGCGAGGGTCTTGGCGTGGCGTTATGCAAAAAAGAGCTGTTGCCCTCGACAGTCCGACATCGTTCCCCAAGCATACTTACAGCCTGAAGCCAGCAACTCAGAAATGTAGTCCCCAATCCAAAGCCCGCAAGCCCGGAACGACATACTCGCCATGGCTTTGGGATGCGACCGTATTTGCGCGACCATGGCAAGGATGGCACGTGGTCGTCTTCGCGCTCTACACTGACGGTGCCACGGAGGTCGAAGCCTGGGTGGTGTACTTGGTGTACTCCTAGGTAATGAATGTTGAATAAGATACTCACCTTGCATATCGTTGGCGCAGAAGTGGTGACTGCCGGCTGTGGTAAGTATTGCTGCGGAGATGGGAAGAGGTTTACAGGTTTTGTAAAGGTTCCTCTCCTTGTGTCGGGGGACGAATAGTGATTGCATGCTTTGAATCTCGAATATGCCCGTGATGCGCTGCCATCTGCTTTGGCTTGACAAGAAGCTTCTGAAATCCCGAGGGCTATAGCTACAGCGGCTATACTTACCCCAAACAGGGAAACAAAAGCCACTGGAAGCCCCAAAACTATATCCCACGAGCACACGCCGGAAGCGTCAAACCCTGAACGGAGGCCGTGTGCTATCAGCACCCAGGATGAGGTGACCAGCCGGAGCCTCTGCGCAGAATGTAGGGGTCGGAATACTTAGGAATGGTATTCCCTTGTAGTCGATATCTGAATATATAACTGACTAGATTTAAATATATATAAAAGAATTTTACGGATATATATATATATATATACAGTTATATAACAGATATGTACATACATATATATATATATATAGATATGTATACATGCACGCACTCACGCGCCCATTGAGATATACTGACTAAGGCCCCTATATTATTAGGCTGTCCTGCTTGAAACTGGAGGGCATGAGCCAGGCCAATAGCCCGATATGTTTAGGGGCAGCAATCACAGACATGGCCGTATTTCCCTCTCTCAGTTATCCTGTCCCGGCATGCTTGCCTGCTGTGACTTTCTAGCTTCGGATCTAGCAGGTTGGGCTTCAGGGTTGCAGCAGACGTCGGCACTGTTCATGCTGGAAGGCGACAGGGGGTCTTCTGCACCCAAGTTTCTGTTTGCTGTCTTCTGCTCCAAGATAGAAGCACCCGATCGACAGTCTAGGTGCTATTCCGGACAAACCCTTGCATTTGTTGACAAGCAGTTCTCTGATGCATCCAACAAACCCGGAGAGCGGCGTTTGAGCAAGTCATTTGTTGCCGGCCTCCGGGGGCCCAGTGCCACGATGACGGTCAGATGTCGGATGTTGACAGTTCTTGCTGTACTGCTGGTATGTTGGTCACACGTCTGCCGAGACTGCCTGGCAATGGGCAGGCAGAGCAACCTCAAACTACTTCGAGAGCGCGACGGCTTGGCAATTCCGTCAACCAAAAAGTTTCTGCCCATAAGCTCTTCGGGAGCCCGTTTGGTGACGGTAATTTCTGAAGCAGGAAAGCGAGGTGATTGGCAGCAAGCTCAGCGTTTGTATTCGGCATACAGTGGTGCTGAGATCCAAGTTTTTGTTGCGGCCATGGATGCAGCTATACGTTGTTCACAGTACAGACAAGGTGCCCGCATCTACCGAAAGCTGTGCAGTCTGAACATCAACCAGACGGCGCCAGCTTTCACAAGCGCTCTGAAGATTCATTCAAAACTGGACCAGAAACATGCTGTTCGTGAGATTTGGGCAAATGCCAGGCGAGAGTGTGACCTCGATTCCCCACTTGCGGCTGCACGTATTTCCGCAGCCGCCGCAGAAGGAGATGTGCAAACAGCAGCTCAGGTTCTGGATGAGATGAACGAGAGTGGCATTGCAATAAATGTTGGCCACGTATCAGCTTCTATTCGAGCTTGCTGGCGAGCCGAAGGAAGTCACCATAATGCAGCGAAGTATTTGTTCGATCTGCACAAGGAGCTAGGCCTGCAGCCAAACGTTATTACGTTTGCGTGTCTGCTTGGAGCTTATGTGACTGCTCCCCTTGAAGACATACTGGGCGCCTATGCCGACATGAAGAAGTTGGGTATTTCACCAAACACTGTTTTTGCTGAAACGTATCTGGTGACTGTTCTTCGCAAGCCCAGTGAAGCACGGAAGGATCGGGAGATGCTCATTGAGTTGCAAAAGCGCTCGCCCGACCGCATCGCTGCTGCGAAGCAAGCCATCTCTGACTTCAAGGCTGCAGGAGTCTGATTGTCAACCTTGAGTGCGTGCATCGATCGAGTCTTGCAGAAGCTGTAACCTCGAGCACTCACCGCCGACACTGTGAACTGATTGCCACGCTGAGCCTCTTCCCGAATGCTCTGCTGCAATTCAGCCTGATGAAGCGGAAACACTCGCGACAGCTGGCAAATGAGATTTGCAAGGACTGTTGACATCGCAGCCTGCCTAATTATATAGGTTATACAGTGTACCTGGACTTTGTAGGTAGTGTACGCTGTGTCTCTTGTCAAGAGGTGCACGTAGATAGTCCGCGTCGTTGTCGACGTGGTCTCCATTGTCGTCCAAGCACGTCAGCACCGACTCTAGAACCCTCGGTTCTCCTGCAATCCAGATCGACCTGCAGTTGAGAAATTGTCCGTCCAGACTGCGTTAAAGCTCCACATCCACAAGCCAGAACTGCAAACCGTACCTGCCACCATAGCAAGAAACTAGCTCCGCTAAGGCCCATACTTGAACTCTGGGGGCTCCGATGCTTCGACGATCGCTGTGCCCGCAGATCCGAGGCCATGGGATGGGTAGTTATCAAGCGTCAGGCTCCTTTCTCTAAGGGCTACTGTAGGGGTTCGGTACGGGCTCCATCACGGTTTCAAAGCACAGGTTCTGGGTTTGGAGGTTAAGGGCGAGTGTTGGGTGCAGATTTAGGGTTTGGAACCTGGGCGTGACGGTTTGGACCAGACAGCTCGCAGGAGAAGGCGCACACGCTCTAAACCCAAACCCTGTGGCCCTAAGCAGACAAACCCCGTAGACACCCCCTGGATCGGAAGAGCCGAATATACACATATATATATATATATATTAATATAATATAGTAAGATATAATATATAAGATAATACAATATAGTATAGTATAATATTATATAATATATATATATATATAAACCCTATAAACCCTACAACCCTTTGAGCAATTCGGCTCCCAGGTTCAGGTCCCTTCTGACAGCCAAGAGCTGCCAGGCAACTCAGACAGAGCTGCACGAGGCCCTTTTTCGGGTTTAGGGTCCAGAAAGTGACGGCTCAATCAAGGTTTTCTTGCGTTTAGAGACGTCAGTCAGTTGACTCCGCAATCTCCGGGTTGTAGTATTTTTTGCGATGACGTCGTACCTCAAACGTTACTTGTACTACCTGCGGAAAATGCTGGAAACTTGAAGAGAACATGCAAACAAGTCCTAGAGGCATTTACGTAGACCTGTATTCAGCTCCTTCGTCTTTGGGAGCGGCATCCTCTCTCCTATTGCTCTTTAGAGGGAGGCTTTTCGGTCAGAGGCAAACAGGGCATGCAACGCCCCTGAACATGCCAGCACCAAGACCGAGCCGATATTCATTGTTTAAAGTTATTCCGGCTTCTTGGCTTGCCAATTCCTTCTAGGGCTTGGGCTGTAAGTGTTGGGGCGACGTTGGCATCCTACTTCCGTGCAGGCACCGCCGTTGCTGGAAGAGCTATCCACAGGCTGGATGCCTTGCTTAAGGGGGAACCTCTCCGACCCTTTGCTTGTCGGCTTACGAACCTAATCACGTCAGGGGCACATGCCGTCTGCTTTATCCCCTTGTATCAGACGGCTGATCGAAAAATGGTGTGACCCTAAACCCTAAACCCCTAAATGGGTGTATCTGCCTAGGACCTGAGGCGGCAGCTCCTGGTTTGGTGACAGTGAGCACATTTCTCGGAGTAGCTGTGGTGCTACGGAAGGTTTCGTGCTCCTGGTTTTCGCCTTTCTTCGGATCCCATCCTGCACTTTGTGGCATTTAGAGGTATACCCCCCTCCCCCAATGTTGCAAAGAAAACCCAAGGCGTCGAAGATGAATTACTTGCCAGGTTGCATTGGGATTCCCTTCAAAACATTGCATAGCATGCCCAAGGCGTCATCGACTTCTTGTCGGGTTTCGCTGGGATTTTGTTGCGGTGCACTCAGGTTCAGCACCAATATACGTAAGATTGCACATCTAACCAGATTTCCCAACTTTTTGCCATAAGGGCGATAAAGGTCCGCACCATTGACCCGACCCGAAACCATCAACCCTTTCTGTTTTGTCCGTCCTGGAGGTGCCAGCGTGGGTGACAGCTGGACTTGGACGAGCATGCTCAAGGCTCGGCTTGGTGCTTCAGGGCCGTTTAGGGCTTATGGTTCCAAGTGTAGGGCATAATTGGGTGGTTGTCAAAATTATGGTCCCTTTTTGGGTCCCTATTATTCAGGGTGCCCAAAAAGGGACCATAATTTTGACAACTACCCAATTATTATAGGGTCCAGGATTGGGGCTTCCGCTCTTCGGGTCTAGCTCTTGGGGTTTTGTGGCTTGGGGTTTTCGGGGTTTTGGGTTTGGGGGCTAAGGTTTAGGTTTTAGGGGCTGCGAGTTCCGCGCGGACCAAGTAAGCGGTCCTCAAAAGTTTGAGGCTCTATAGATCCTGTACGATAAACTACACCACTGTATAACTTCCATATAGGCTATTTGCACTTTTGTCCCATTTCTTGCGAGGCCAAAGAGGCACTGTCGCCCGAACCGTGCTTTCAGAGGCACGCGGACATGTGCCAGTTGTTTTTTTGGGAGGTGTGGGAGCGGGGTTATCAGGCTTTTGTTGCGCTTTCATAGGGAGTTCCCCGTGGCGTTGTAGGGCTGTAACTCGAAAAGGTTTGTTGGGGTGGTTGAGGTTTCCTCCAGTCTCTGAGGAATACTCGGTGTGAGCATCGGGGGTGTCGAGTCTTGAGTTTCCAGACTGACTCGACCGATCCCCCGACTCACTCACCCATTTATACTCGGTAGAAGCTAGGTAATGTTAATCTTAGTGAGCCGCGCCAGCGCAGGGATGCTGTGTTCGAGGACAGCTTGGAGGATGACGTGAGGATGGTGCCGAGCCTACGATGGCTATATCGATGTTTTGTCCAACAACATTGATCCGTTCTACGATTGTTATCAGTAGGTAGGTAGTATTTGTCGTCGTCGTAGTCGTAGCAGTAGCGGTAGCGGTAGGGGTGGTCGTGGTGGTAGTAGTAGTAGTAGTAGAAGAAGAAGAAGTAGTCGTAGTAGCAGTAGTGGTAGTAGTAGTAGTAGTAGTAGTAGTTGCAGTAGGAGGAGGAGGAGCAGCAGCAGCACAGTAGTAGTAGTAGTAGTAGTAGTAGTAGTAGGAGTAGCAGTAGCAGTAGCAGTAGCAGTGGCAGTGGCAGTGGCAGTGGCAGTGGCAGTGGCAGTGGCAGTGGCAGTGGCAGTAGCAGTAGCAGTAGCAGTGGCAGTGGCAGTGGCAGTGGCAGTGGCAGTGGCAGTGGCAGTGGCAGTGGCAGTAGCAGTAGCAGTAGCAGTAGCAGTAGTAGTAGTAGCAGTAGTAGTAGTAGAAGAAGCAGCTTTTTGTTGTCCTAAACTGGCCAAGGAGTAGGTATTCAATAGTAAGCATGCATTCCTGTGTCCGTGTGTCTTAACTAGTGATTTCACTGGTTTCATTTCAGACATTGGAATATAACCTTCCTGCACCCATCACAAAACAGTTGAACTCAGGAGAACCCTGTAGCGATGTACTACAAACTAAAGCGATTTCCATGCAATAGCAAGCTCTACATATTATATATATACATCTAGACAAGTATGTATGTGTGTATATATATACGCATGTTTTTGTGTACTGAGGCAGAGATCATCCTGCGGCCCGTCTCCGAGTCCTTAGAGAAGCCCGGTGCCCAGGGTTGCCGGGTGCAGGCCAAGATTCTTAGGATGTATTGTTGTTACTCGTAATATTGATGTGTTATTGTCACCATTCTTCTGCTATTACTACTACTATCGATGGCATGCTGTGAAGGGTTGGTGAAACCCTGCATGAGGTCCTGAACTAGAATCCTGTGTCACTGTACTTCGAAGCTTGAGAGTTTCGTTGAGTCGTACATTTTGGGGGATTGATTCGACAAGTCTGCCAGATTAAATTTTTTGGGTGCACGCAGCATGCAAACGATACGAGGCTTAGACACCAAGGTGTCACCAGTGTCAGGATCTGTGGTTTGTCGGTTTTTGCGCGAGTCATGTCTAGAGGCAAGATATGGGAAGTGCACCGCCAAGGCTTCGCAGCTCCATCGAAGAGTCAACACCGCGATTCGAACCTGAGGCGACGTGGCTGATTGGCATGTTTTCTTCTGTCATGGCTTGCTATATTGTACATGTTGCTGTAAGGAACGGTTATCCAAGTTTGGTGTTGCGTCATGCCCTCCGTCCTGCTGCAACGTCTGCAAATATCGATGTTCCCCTAAGCCCTAAACCACATGATAAACCAGGCCAGGAACCAGAATCCAGGTATGCTTCGGACAGGTTCTTTTTCGAGAAGCTCCCGAAAGAAATCATGAGCAGAGGCCACATCCTATATCCTGATGGATCATGCGGAGTGCCCCTCACCCAGGCCGGCGGGAAAAAAATATGTTTTCGGATTCGGGTAGGGTTTTCAAGTTTTCGCAGGCTTCTAGGAATCAGAAGCTTTCGGAAGTCCCTAACTACTGCCTGGACTTTGTCTAGAGTATTTCAGGTTTCATCTATCCTGCTCCTCAGTTGATCCTCAAATGACTTGATAAACAAGTGGAAATTACCAGGTCTATGCATGGTATTGGTGTGGATGTGACACTAGACCCCAAACCTCATATAAGAAACTGCCCGCAGCCTTTGCTTCCGACAGGCCTAGTGCTCACGTGGCCTTTGCCACGGCCGCCGAGGTGCAGGCTTGCTTCGGCGGGTTTGCGGCTTCGGGTTTTGGGTTTGAGGTCGAGCTCCTCGGTAGAGCCTCAGGTCTTTAGGAGCGCGGGGTGAAGCTAAGCGAACCCGAACCTGCAGGCAAGGTTGGGGGCGAATTCGTTCACTTGATTTGATGCACAGCATGTGCACCCGCAGTAGCCATTGATTCGCCTGGGAGCTGAGCATGGGCATGTTATTTTTAGAAGAATCAGACATATTGTGTCACTAGATTTGATCTGGTGGCATGAATGAAGCCCACCAAAATCCTCAACAAAAAGACAAGCACCATGAAAATTAGGTGAGCTGTGGGCCTGAGTTACGGATTGCAAGCATGAGCCTCATCCTGCACAAAACTCACCCTAAACCTTAAACCTTTGCGATGGGCACTTCTGGCAGTTGCATGCTTTGCCTTTGTTGAGGAGGTCCCAACAGCCGCGCCGCTGAGTCCTGCCGCCAGCAGCCACGATCTTAGTCTTTGTAGATGTACATTATATACGGTCTCATGTATACACACATGTATATATATATATATACAACATCTATATTGCTATTTCTTCATTCATATCTACAGTTCCTCTTGTTTGTACTTATGCTTATACTTCCAGTGTATTGCTTTGTGTTTACGTACACATTTACTTGTGTTTGTGTTTATTCCTGCGGTTATATATATATATATATATGTTTTGCGTTTCATGTAGTGTAGAATCTAGGACCTAGGACACGGAAATCATCCTGGCTGGTCCTCCATCGACCAAGCATCAACACCATGGACATCGACATACCAGACCCGGTCGAGCCCCAACTGTATAGACCCATAGCCAGCTCCCATAAGTTCAAACTGTGTTTTTTTTATATCTAGCCCAGACGAAAGCTGGATCTAGAGCTTCATTGTGAGTACAACAGCCGTAATACTTATTAGCATTAAATGTTGCTGTCATTTTTCAACCCCAGCTTTCGTGTGGAGCAGAACATGGCCTCACAGCTCGTTCTATTTGCTTGGGACGCTGTATCAAGACGTTCTGGGTAGCCACTGCCGTCGACCCGAGTCCAGAGCCCTAAGACCCCTCAGCCACAAAACCCTAATAGAAGCATCCTAAATCCTAAATTCATGTCTTTGGCGCTCGGGAATTATGAGGTGAAAGCTGCTTGCATTTCTGCCTGGAGGAGGGTCGCGTGACCGAGGCGCAACTCTCCGGGCGAATCTCAATAGCGCGAAAACTCTACTATAACATGTTATATTCCATTCCATTTCTTGTTGTTTTCATAAACCCTAGCAGCATTTGTCAGCAGAGTTAAGGGCTCTCCAAGGAAAGCGGGAACTAGAGAATCCTTACAGGGTGTTGGGTGTGTCGTGTTGGGCTTCGTAGTGAGGGTTGAAAGTTCTTCGATCCTAAGTTGTGATGTTCCCAGAGTTGTTCTTGAAGACTGGCTCCACAAGGGTATCAAACGAAGACAGGAGGGTACGGGAACGGGGCTCGGTTTCGTCCTGAATATGTCGATTGGCTTTCTGTACACGCCGCTCAAGTTTTGCCGTTGCATGCCTCTGGTTCGAGGGACCACCGGATCATGCAAATCGCTCGCTGCCACAAGCTACGAAGGTCCGTAATTACATCACTCTCGGTGCATTCGCTGCGTTACTTGCACTGCAATGCTCTGCGTGGCAGTCGCGCTTTTGTGACCTCGGTCAGCTGAAATGTTGGATGATCACATGGACTCACAAGTGAGTGTTTCTTTCGACGCATTGTGGCATAGCGCATGTGATGCACGTGCATGCGAACGTGCCACTATGGGCTGACTAAGTCATACGTGTGCACAAAAGTACACGCGTGGCGTTGGTTTGTGTGTGTGTGTGCATATGTAAGGGTCAGAGACCCACCTCACGTAATCCTCATACTGCCGATGTCTTCAGTTGTATGAAATCCAAATTCAAACCCTGGTCCCCAAGACACCTTGAACACCATTGGCCCACTTTGCGGAACTGAGACTCCCCATTTCCACAACCCCTTGCTTTGCGAAGACAGGTGCTGCGCAAGCTCGAGGATCAACTTGATAGTTTGGAGGCCGGCGATGGGGAGATAAGAAGTACCAATATCGACATTGAAGCCTATCTTTGAGGGTGATGCCGGGTAGATGGAAGCGAGGTTAAGGTTTGGATATTTCCAGTAGGGATCGGGAATTAGGGTTTATGGTGGTTTGAAAAATGATGATGATTGTCATCGTCAATACCAGTGCTATTCCTAATATCTATTGCAACTAAGAAACCGTATCTCTGCTATGCAATATGCGGGACGAGGGGGACAAAGCTCGCTTGACAGCATGATTCCCAACTATAACCCTCCCAGACTCTTGGAACCTCCCGAAATGGCGGGGCCCAGAAACGATTTGGTGCTCACATGTGCTCACTGCCTTCAGTTTGGAGCCTGACGCCCTAAACCTGCCTTCAGGCCTTCAGTGCAAAGCCCCAAGCCCTGAAGTTGAGCCTCCCACCGTGGAAGCGATCAAAGGCCCGAAGTTCACAGTCTCAAGCCTTGAGACTAAGCCCCTTATTGGGTTTAGGGCTTCAGTTTGGAGCCTGAAGCTTCAATACTTCATCATACCAAGCCGGCAGCATTACACTTTTCAAGTTAGATATTCTGTATTGAGCCCCGCATCCCCAAGCTTTCCTCGCTGAGAGGCAATCCTCTCCAGAGTCGAGGTGGCTTCAACAAGGGATTTTTTGTGGTCTCCGTCCTTGTGTCCGGGTTTCTTGAAGTCTCTACATGCTGAGCTTTGGGGTTTCTGTCTCATAGGCCTTAGGGTTGAGGATTTCGGTTGAGCTGTACGCTTTGGGGATTCATGCGAGTGACTGACAAGGTGCAGAGACTGTCTACGACAACGACATATCCAGCAAACTCCGTGTACTGCACATAGATACATATATATATATACACATAGTTATGTATACATGACATATATCTTTATATGTACACACTCATGTGCGGAACCACCTGGACAGAAGTTGACCCTGTATGTATGTGTGGACATGTGGACAACCGAAGGCAGAGCTAAGCGTGCTGAGCCCCGAGAACCACAAATTCCTCTATACTGTGTTTGTATGTCTATATCTATTTATATCTATCTATATATATATATAGATAGAGAGTGTAAGACATTACGGGCCCCATATTTTTCAGTTAAAACGCTGTTTTCTATGAGTTTTTATTGCAAAAACTTACAATCGTCATGGTTTGCATAATATTGATTTTCAAGCTTATGTAACCCTCTTGCTCTTGATGCCTGATATGGGAAGTCCTCTCCCAATCAGCATGGGATGTGCTTGTAACNCTTCAATCTTGTGGCTGTTCTTTATGTCCTATAGTATGTTCTTGCAGATAAATGTGATACAATTCGTCTACGAAGCCGTGCATGTCTCCACCCTTGAATGATGCATAAGACCGGTCAACTCATATAATTCTCGCATATCAACATAAAGAATCGCCCTTTTTGCAGACCCCATCATGTACATGGTAGCATATGATTTTGGATATAGACATCCAGCATATCTGTGGCACATGACAAGTTGAGTCTGGCATCATACAGGCAGGCTGCTCAAACAGTTCCCATCGTCTCCAGCTATATACATGCAGGCGACCAATTGGATCGTGTTACCGGATCCATGTGCATATGNCAGTTCCCATCGTCTCCAGCTATATACATGCAGGCGACCAATTGGATCGTGTTACCGGATCCATGTGCATATGTACATATATACATATATGTACATATATGTCTTTGCTACATTCAGTTCGATACCGTTTTTCGCGTGAATGCTAGCTTGTTTAGTGTAACCTCCTTCAAAGGCGTATCATCTTTTGCGGTTATTATTGCATTGGTTCTCCCTGTTTGGGGGTTCCCAATCCAAAA